>NKZZ01001932.1:0-14457 GCA_002370815.1 Metschnikowia hamakuensis | reverse complement strand
AGACTCAGACTCAGACTCAGACTCAGACTCAGACTCAGACTCAGACTCAGACTCAGACTCAGACTCAGACTCAGACTCTCAGACTCTCAGACTCAGACTCTCAGACTCAGACTCTCAGTAACCTGGACGTGGACCTTGTGATTTGGACATTGGCAGGAGGAGGTTATCGTTAGTGGCAATTTTGACTCGTCGACGTCGAATCAATCGGTCCCTTGATTGGAGCCCTAATGCCTTGGTTCCAATGCTTCTTTCCAAGCCATACTTTCAGTCTTCATTCCAATTCTTCTCCAATCTTTATCCAATCCTTCTCCAATCTTTATCCAATCTTTATCCAAGCATTTCAAGGTTTGAAAGGAAAAGGTTTGATAGGATTTCACTTGAAAATATTTTTTCATGTTGACAACGAAATGAAACTGAAAAAATGCATTTGAAAAGAGGCAACTGAAAAAAAGGGCTTGCCAAAAAAAAGGGCTTGCCAGAAAAAAGGGCTTGCCAGAAAAAAGGGCTTGCCAGAAAAAAGGGCTTGCGAAAAAAAAGTGTGGTGAGAAAAATGGAGGGGGGGGAGGGTCTCTTATATATTCGCATGGCTGCAAAACGTGAAACCCCCCTCACCCCCTTTTTTTGAGGGGGCATGCATGCGCTGCGAATATATATAAAGCCGGTTTCGCACCTCACCTGAAATCTATAAATTATTTCCTTTTTCCTCTTGTTAAGAATTCACCCAACAATTTGAGCCAGTGCTTTAAGTTAAAGTGCTTTGGATTGCAGTCCCTCTTGGTGGAGGAGAACGGTGGAGGAGAATGGTCCTGCATGATGCCAAGATTGCAAAACAAGAACCGCCGTCTTCTGACCTGGTCAGTGGTCTTTACTACCAATACTAAAGGATCATTATTCTTATTCATGCTAATCCCCTGGCCAAATGCTCTGGAACATGGATCCCTCCTCAAAATGGCTGTGTGGTTTTTCTTTCACACCCCTGCAACTCATCTGCTTCCCTGGTCATGCGCTAGTGGTCTAGGAAGGTTATTGCGTCCTTTCGTGTTTTGGGCTGACTTAGCTGATTTGGTTGATCTGGCTGATTGGGTTCTTGGTCCCTGTATAGTTTAGCCTGGTAAAGGGACAGTGGGTGTGGATACAGTGATACCAGGGCTACAATGGTACCAGGGCTACAGTGGTATCAGGGCTACAGTGGTACCAGGGCCACAGCAGGTACTAGGGGTGGAAACAGCAATCTAGGACCAGTGTGGACTCTGCTTGATTGGTTCAATCAGGACATCTTGAATAATGATGTCTATCATAGGTATTAATGGACCTGCTACTCCCCAGTTCGGATTCTTCTTCTCCATCTTCGTTTATTAGTTACTAATAATTAATAAGGGTGCAGTCAAGAAGAACTAATAGCGCTGGATCGACTGATAGCGCTGGGTGGAGAAGAAATCAAGAGGATCAGCCCAAATCATGGCGTGTGATGAGTCGTGTGATGAGTCGTGTGCATTCACAAGAATGTGGCCCTGGAATCAACAGCTCCCACTAAGGCAGTGGTGATTGAAAGGATAGTCATGATAGATAATCTTTGGAAATACCTTCTTCAAGAAGTATATGTCTTTCAGATTTCTATAACATTTCGTGAACAGACGGTTCTTTCACAGAAGCATCAAGAAGATCCTGCTCCGCTCCATATCCATGGGCCATGACTCGATCCAATAGCTGCTCTATGCTTGGCGTTCTAAACGTCGAGAGGGCTTCCGAGGCCTTGGCCACACTGGCGATTTCCTCGGTCTTGGCCTTGGACTATTCCTCCGAGAGGATGTTGATGCTGGTATCTGAGAGAATGGACGTGTTACCTTGAAACACTCGCCAGTTTGGTGTCGGGAATGGCCTGTGGGCCCGTGTGCAGGATCCCAGACCAACCCACTCCATCGAACATAAGAATATAGGCCTTGATTTCTTTGATCAAGCCTCCAATGGCCATTATTGGTATCTCCTGCATCCAGACCGCTAATCCCCAAGTGCCGAACTCAGGGCCGAGCTCACTGCCGAACGCAGGGCCAAACTCAGAGCCGAACCACTGGTCCATACGGCACACTATTCTTTGGCCGTTCGAGTCCACGGTTTCTGGACCCCGTCACTCATTTTCAATGTTTCAGTTCAGTTTCACCTCAATTCTGACTTTAAGACTTGTTTCAGGTCAGTTTCAGGTCTTTTTAATTCAATTTCAAGATCGTTTCGCCTCAGTTTCACTCCAAGTTCAAGAGTGTTTCAAGAGTGTTTCAAGAATGTTGCTCTCCGATTTCAAGACTGTTTCAAGACTGTTTCACTCCGTTTCGAGTCTATTTCACTTCAGATCCAAGACTGTTTCACCGTGTTTAGTTCCAAACATCGGGAAATTGAAAACTCAAATCACTGGTTTATGGGAATCTCCATTCAAAAGTCATTCGTCCAACGAAATTCACTTGTTGTTGTTGTCTGAAATATGCGTGTTCCTGCATATAGCGTGGCGGACCCCCCCCCCCCCCCCCCCCCCCCCGAAAAAAAAACGATTCCATTTACGTTTGTGGCTTTGGGTCAGTTTGTGGCTTTGGGTCGCTATTATTGCCATTATAGTTGTTGCCGAAAACCTGGTGGCTGGCCATAAAGAGAGACCCGTGCATGATGCCCAATTGCTGGATGGAGTCGTACTGCGTGCAGAGGTCCTTGACGAGCAGATCAAATTCCATGAGGTTCGACAGGAGAATGGCCGCCTGTTCGTTAAGTTGCGAAAACTGTTTTCTCCGTGTTTCCGAGATCGACATGGCGGGAGATAAACAGGGGGTTGTTGTTAGTAGAGTGCGGGACTGCAGAGCGGGTGTTGATAGTAGAAGGTGCGGGAGTGTATATAGGCTTATAATTGGAAGGTGCGGGAGTGTATATAGGCTTATAATTAGAATGTGGGGGAGTGTATATAGGCTTATAATTAGAATGTGCGGGAGTGTATATAGGCTTACAATTAGAAGGTGCGGGAGTGTATATAGGCTTACAATTAGAAGGTGCGGGAGTGTATACAGTGTATCGTGGGTGGACGCGACTTCGGGGATGGATCGGGGCCGCACGGCAATTACCGCATCCGGTAGTTTCATCACTCACTTCGCACCACCCCACGAAAACCCATCCTCTACATCCACATCTACATCGCACAGAGCGTACTACTCTGAACCTACACCCATACCAGATCCCACCATACCATCTACACCTGAAACACCTGAGTCTGAAACACCTGAAACACCTGAAACACACTAAAACATATCTGAAACACACCCGAAACACACCTGAAACACGTGAAACATCTGAAACACTTGAAACATCTGAAACACCCCTGAAACACCCCTGAATTACGTGAAACCCCACTAGACAAACCGATGTCGGAAAAACGGTACGAGAATAAATACGCCAAGATCCAGCCGGCGGTGGCGATCAAGCCAAAACCCATAAAAGGCCAGTCGCCGAGCAAAGTGTCGTTTGACCCGAAATATGACCCTCTAAAAAGTGTCACGTCCATTCTCTCCGATGACAAGTCCAATATCAATACGCTGAGACAGTGGGTACTTCCGCCGAGGCCTCGGCCAGGCCGAAAACCTATAGTGAAGGATTCGGCGGCTTCGATGCAGAAATCGGGGAGCTCGACCCCAGGCTCGGGATCGGGATCGGGCTCGGGCTCGGGCTCGGGCTCCAACTCCACCGTGGGCACTTCAATAGCGGCTTCAAAACAGACAAGTTCGGTGATCTCGGGTAGTTCGGTGATCTCGGGTAGTTCGGGAACCCCGAGAAGTTCGGGATCGGGACCCTCGGGGAGTTCGGGACCCTCGGGAAGTTCGGGGACTGGGGCTCTCGGCCGAATAGACAAAAGTCCCAGCTCCAAGACTCTCCTCCTGGATGATCCCAGCACACCGACACCGGTACAACGGGAAGTCACGTGGCTCCAGAAGACGCTTCTAGCCCGGCTTGAAGAACAAGAGCTTGTGCAGAACTATATCGAGGTTTTGACCAATCAGATCCACGAATTGAAATTGGCCCAAAGCGGAGTCATCACTTTCGATGCCCTTAACCAAGAACCCGTGGTGAAGCAGCACGTGCAAACGTCACCTGATCACTTGGACCATATCCACAATGTTCGGGATTTGGATAAGTTTTTGGCGCATTTGACCACGCAATCCAAGGTCATCCATAGCGTGACCAAGAAATATATCAATGAGAACGGCGATGGGAACTTGCAACTGCAAATCAAACACCAACTTCGGCTCAAGAAAGAACATGAGACTGCACACAATGCAGCGCTGCGGCCTGCACACAGGACATCATCATCATCATCATCATCAATCTTGGTCCCCCACCAAAGCACCAAATCCGAGCTGGAAACCCCGAAAAATCTTGCTTCCAAAACCTTCACTCCAAGCCTCCTACGGCCCATGAACCTTAATGCTTTTGACCAGGGCGATGACGTCATCGACGTGGACATTATCAAGGATAGTGATATGTTTCCGCGAGATGACGAGAGGTTTAAAGACGAAGAAAGATCCCGACTCGATTTCGACCGCCCAAAAGATGAGGATGCCTTTGTTGGACTTTCCAAACCACGCAGAAGAGGCTGTGGGTTTTGTATCGGCGATGGCCCGTGTCTTTGTTTCGATGCCGAAAGTTTATTTGGAGAGCGGGGGTAATATGCAGGCCATGGAATCAGAAAGTCCAACAGTGGATCGAAAGTTGAAAGGTTCAAACAACCAATAAGAAGTCTGATAACTGCCCATGAAAGGCCTTAGGGTTTCATGTCTATCTTCGGTTTTCATGTCGATTGTTTGCGGTGGACCGGTCTTCTCCTCTTGACCGTCTGCATGAACAGACCATTTTCGGGATCTTCATGAACAAATCGTTAATAGTGGATTTCCTCAGCTCACTTTAAAAGATTCAGTGGAGCATCTCCGTCTATTCCACAAGGACAATGAAAGAAACCATTTTCCCGAAACAGAAAAGAAATCTGTACATTCCAATTCCGAGTCCACTCCGCTTCATTTTCTAACACTTCGAAACTCAACAACAGAAACCATATAATAGATCCATAGAAATGATCCCTTAGATTAAGGACTTTTCCACTCCATTCTTCTTTGAATTGTTGAATGCGGAAGCGTCGACATGCCATTGGCTTAACCGAAGCCTTTTTGGCCGCTCTTTGTTTGGGCCGTCCATGATCCGCTACCTTCCAAGTCCAAGTCTGAGTCTGAGCATAAGTTCATGATGACGATATCAACACTCTTTATAGCCGGTCTGAAAGAGCCATTTGCACCTTCAATTTCTTATAACGTCTTCCAATGATTGAGCTGGAAAGGTCCATTTCCCGAGAAAATTGAGAGGAGGGCTCAATTCCTTGTCCTTTTTGGGGTGAATATATCCCAAAGCAGTCTCGTAGTTTATCCACTGTTGAACTTATGAGACTGGCACGTCTCATATGTACTGCATTCTGAACCTCTAGAAGAGGAGAATCCCCATCCTAAGTTTAGAAGGCGGGGGTGCAGATGAAACACGGAGGGAAGAGCCACTCCTGGATATAAAGCGGACAACTGGCGAACCAGTGGAGTATCTGAAACAAGACGACGGAAGGAACCAATGAGAGAGAGTCATTCAGGGGCAATAACTTCGACGAAGGGGCAAGAATCCGACAAAGGGGCAAGAATCCGACAAAGGGGCCAGAATCCGACAAAGGGGCAATAACTCCGAGGAAGGGGCCAGAATCCGACAAAGGGGCAATAACTCCTTCCTCGGAGTTATAACCGGCCAATGACAGCTCTCTGATAGAAATCAGGCATGAGGGATATAAGCTGCCGGGTGGTGCTGAAAAAAGAGGGTGTGTTGAAAAAGAGGGGGATGAAAAAAGAGGGTGATGAAAAAAGAGGGTGGTGAAAAAGGGTGGAAGTTCTGAGAAGCGGATGTGGCTGCAATTTATATTCGCACGCCGCGCGCGTTTCATATTTTTGCGGCCACAAAACCGCCTGTTCCTGCGGTATATAAATATGCGATCCCCCCCAGTTTTTTTTACAGCGCAATTATACTTTTCTCTTCCTTGAACTACTCTCCGACGGAGCTAGGTCAGTCCTTTGGATATAAGGCAGAAAATCTCTTCAGCTCAGCTTGTGACAAGGAATAAGATTCCAAGATTAAATATACCAGAAGCATTGATACAAGCAGGGAATGAAGAAGCATTAATATAAGCAGAGAATGAAGAATTACTAATACAAGCAGGGAATGAAGAAGCACTTATGCAGGCAGAGAATGAAGAAGCACTAATTCAAGCAGAGAATGAAGAAGCACTAATTCAAGCAGAGAAATGAGTCAGAAGTTTTATAGCTTAAGGGGTTACCATTAGCCAATGAGACACGTGCCAGATTATGAGAGCGTTTATGTTAACGTGCAACAATCTCATCATTACAAGAGTCATTACACTTGTCCACCATATACTAATAAGCAGTTAAGTGATGATAACGCAAGGTGATGGATCTGAATTTGGTCGAAAGGTCTTTCAGTACGTTGCAATATAAATAAACAATTCAAGAAGCCGATGCTGAAGGAGGTTTTTTATCACACTGAGTCCCAAGTTCAACACCGCCATCATGAACTTGCCTCTTTTATCAGTGACATTGGAGAATAATCAAGAGATTAATTCAAGAGATTCATTAAAGAGATTCATTAAAGAGATTGATTCAAGAGATTCATTAAAGAGATTCATTAAAAAGTGGATTTATAATATACTGAATCTAAAGATAAGTAAGAAATTCAAGACTGAATATGGAAGTAATGGTCAAGGTCAGTGCAAGTCATCTTGGGTCTTGAGTAGTCGCAGGCTAATAACAATCATGTCAAATAGCAATAAGCTATAGTGTCGAATAACATTGGACTTTGGTAAGTATTCTTGACTTCTCTGGAAATATCCTTGACTTCTTCTTGACTTCTCTGGAAATATCATTGACTTCACTTCTTGACTTCTGGACTGGCTTGCTTCTGGACTGGCTTGAATCTGGGATGATCAATCATGACTTGAGAAATGCCAATTCGGGCCACCTAAAAAAAGGTCAACCACGAGCCCAACAATGCCGTGCCTGCCAACACAATGTATCCTGTTCTGTAGACACCAGGAATGGTCAACTGCTTACCAAAGTCCCACAAAATGTGTCTGACTCCGTTCAACGAGTGGAACACAAAGGGGAACGCCATGGCGGCCTTGGCGAGAAGCTTGACGGCAACGGGCAACCCGGCAAACGTCGACACAATTATGCTGGCATCAAAGGGAATGCTAAGGAGCGATGTGGCGGCGTATCCACACGTCAAGGCGTAGAAGGCTCCGGCCATGGCCACGCCCGTGATTCTGTGCACTCCTGACAAGTACCATGTCATTTGCGGCTGGTAGATGGTCAAGTGGGGCGACACAGGCCGGTTTTTTCTCTGTGCCAAGAGCAACTCCTGCTCTTGTTCATGTGAAACCTTGACGGTGGAAGAAGCACGCATGGCGCTAAGAGCGCTGCTTCTAAGGGGGAATCTGGCGAGAGCTGTGGTTAGTATTGGTCAAGTATAGGGTCTGTATCAGATGGCATTATCCCGATTATTCTGTAGCCGTTCATGGACGAGGCCTTCCTCTCTGTGGTGGTTTAGTTAATCTAGATCCCACACGTTCTAGATCCCTGATTATCGTCCATCTTTAGAGCTGTGTGTTTGGCATTAGATTTTCGGCCCTCTTTTTCAGGACTAGATCTTTGGCACTAGAACCTTAGCACTATTTCAGCACTTTCAGCGCTAGATCTTTCAAATGGCTTCTGGGTAAAGTATAAATTCGCCTGGGTGCACATGGATCCAATAAGAAGGTAAATGAGGAAACCTTGGTCTGATAGCTTGGCTGATGGCTTGGATACATACGTCTTAATCCAACACGGGAAAGCATATTGAAGGGTGGGAATAGTTTGGTGGGAAACAAAGGTTGAGGGAACAAGGTATAAGGAGAATTTGTTTTCCGGGGGAAGCGAGCGCGGGACCAATGGGAGAAGGTGAATTGTAACGGAGCGTCACGTGCGCGACTATTCCCGGGCCCGGGATCACATGAGACGACACGTGACCATGTTTGTTCTGTTGTCTCACGTGATGTCTCACATGACAGCAGTTGTGCAATCCTCAACCGGTCCTTCAATGAGTCCTTCGAATATCCAAATGTATTGAATCGTTTCTCTTCGTATTTTCTGAAGTATTAGAAAGTTTCTCCTCTTTTTCATTTCATTGCTTTCATACCATGGTTAATTATGGTCGGTTGATTTATGGTATGATGTTGGGTGCGGAGGATTAAGGTCGGAAGGGAGCATACTGGATTCGCAACTTTAAATAGCAGCCAAATCCCAACTTCATCGCCACCCACAAACACAATTCCGATCGCCATAGCAATCAAAGATTCAGAAATCAGCCGATCATTAAAAGCCAATTCTGATCTCCAATCAATAATCAATAGCCTCCATTGAAACCATTGAACCAACTATTAACCAGCTATTGAACCATCCTGGGCTTTTAAGAAAAAAACTAGCCTTGCGAGAAAAACAGGGGAACGCCTTCTTATATAGTGCATTTCCCCGCTTTCAGCTGCAGTCACAAACCTCTTTGCAGCCTAGTTTCCATAGGCAGTTTCCGGAGCAGTTTCCAGACGCAGTTTCCGAGGTAGTTCTGAAGCAGTTTCAGATGCCAAATTCGAGGGCACTTTGGAGCGGTGTTGCGTGCAGCGCGGACGCTGGATCAACACATGCAGGGTTAACAGACGCATGGGGCCAGCGCCTCAGAGTATGGGCACGAATCCCGGGGGTGACGTGCAGTCTGCTCGTGCGCATAATACGCACATGTTCCGCCTTCTGCTGGAGCTCCGTGGTCGCGCCCTGTGCCGGCCGCACTTTATCAAAGGTGCGCCTTCCTACAACTACGCCTGAAACACTTGTGGAACACGCCATGAGTTCCGTGGATACCCCGCAACTAAACGCTATAAAGCCGCCTGATTCCCGCCTACTTTTGGCGGCGCCCCAGTCTTTTGAGATTTCCCCCGAGCGCGCACACTCGCCCCTGACCTCCAAAAATGACACCCAAGGTCTTAAGGCCAAGGAACACACTACGGAGATGAATAGTGGTCAGCACACGAATACCACCGTGGACTCGGACTTTGGCTCCAGGATTGACTCTACGCATTCCGAGATGGTTCCGAAGACTGACTCTAAGATTGACGCTAATTCTTCTAATACTAATCCCAATTCTGTCCAAACTGCTCACTCCAATCTCCAAGATGTCAACGGCCGAAATACCCATTCCCATTCCCTGGCTTCTCAAATAATTTCCGGTTCGGGTGAACCCATAAGGGGGCAAGAGTCCAAAAACGAGCCCGCAGATTTTAATGAGCCCGGTTTCAAGGGTATACTAAATCCGGAGCCCACGGATCCCCAGCTCGAAGCAAAACAAAATGGTGACTTGAAACTCGACTATAAGGCCGAACTCTCTGAGTTCAAGCCCGACCTCTCCAAACCTCCCACCCGAACAAAGGAGGATCCTCATGCAGTCCCCATTACACGGCAAGACTCGGAGTTTTCCATAGCGGAAACGGACGAAGACGTCAAGCTGGACGGCTCCGGAGACCTTCAATTCCGCAAAAAAGACTTTAGCAAGTCCCGCACCCAGCTGTTCCAATCCGTCCTTTCTTCTGCATCGCTCAAATCGCTCAAACAGCAATTTACGGCGCCCAACCATCCGCAGCTTCACAGAAACCCTAGCACAGTCTCTCAGGGCCACACAAAAAACTTCCAGTCGTTTATCCAGGCGCCGGTCTTGCTGTCAGTGACTAATCTCCGGACCTCCGATATTGAGATTGGCCAGAGGTTGCCCTTTGACCACCGGGACCCCTCTGAGAACAAGCCAATCGATGCAGATTCCACCAGTCTTTTGGCCGATGCTGCTTCTTTAAATCCTACGGATTCCCAGCCGGATAATGGGGAGTCTGCAGAAGCAGAGGATATTTATAAGGAAGAAACGACGTTGCAGCAGCAAAAGCTCACGCTCAATGCTCTAAAAAAGCTCTCTCTTTCCCTTGCGCCAATCATCCGTTCCGATGAAGACGACGACGAGGGACTGTCCCGGCAATTGACTACGAAGTCGCTCAATGTGTCCAGGCAAGAGTCACGTCTGGATCTCAAGGATGCAAGAAGCAAGCCTTTGACTAAAGTGACTGATAAGCGACCAAGACCGTACCAGCCCGCCGAAGTTGATCTTTCGTCATTCTCCAGCTTAACTCGTCAGAGCAAACATATGGGAGAAGCCTTGGAGTCTAAGCCCAGTGTCAGCGAAACTATTCGGGAGAACAAACCAAAGGAAGCGAACTCTTCAAGTGAACAGTTTTCAGAGAGGCCTCCCAACCCACGGTCTTCAAACCTGGAGAGCACAATCAAGCAGATCCCCGAGGAGTCATTGCCGATTCGGCCTGACTCTGGAAGTGAAAGAGCCCAGCCCCAGAGCCAGAGCCAGAGCCAGAGCCAATCCCAGAGCCAAGGAACTTCACTTATGCAGAGGAACCAGCAGAGGAACCAGGGTCAGCCCAAAATGAATGGCGAATCGAATCCCCACCGGTCGCCTCGGGTGCAGCAAAAAAGCGGGTTTTCGCCAATGATGTCACGGACTTTTCCAAGAAGCAGCATGCAGATCAACACGATGAATGGAATAAGTACGCTTGGGAATGGGGCCAAAGGCGACACGTCCAAAATACCAACCACGGTCAAGATGCCGGACAAGAAACTCCAGCAAATCAATGGGTTCCGCAGCCCCATGTACGTGCCCGCCGTTCTTCGGAGAACTAACGAGGAAAACATGGAGTACAGCCACAGCGAAGGCGATGGGTACTTTGACCCGCGCAACTCCGTGGAGGCCAACATGTATGGCGAGTCGTCTCTGACGTCGGTCAAGTCTTTTGACCTGGGGTACTCCACCGAGCTGGTGGGATCGCCAGCGCAGAAAATGAGTGCTCCGTACACGCTCAATCGAAGACAATACGAGTACATTCTCCGGGCGGCGCCCACGAGAAAGCACTGGCAGCGGGACGAGAGCGTGTTTGCGTGTGGCAACAAAACATGCCACAAGAAATTCAATTTCTTCGAACGGAGGCATCATTGCCGCAAATGTGGAGGCATTTTTTGCAAGGAACATACGTCGCATTACCTCTACATCAACCACCTTGCACAGTTCACCACGGGTGGGCGGGGAACATTATCGAGAGTGTGTGACAATTGCATTGAGGAGTACAACGAGTTCATGAAACATGAGTTTGGCGTGACGTTGCATGCGCCAGCGTCGCGAGAATCGCTTCCGGAGCGGCCGAGCCAAAAGACGGATTATAGAAAGGAGATTCTCGTGGCCAAAATCAACAATGCGCAGGGCGACGATAAGAAGGTGGGCGACCAATTGGTCGGGTCCGTGCCGGCCAATTGGAGCTGGTCATCATTCTAGCCACGTTAATGGCGTGTCCAAGTCAGCCAATCAGCAGTCAGCAAAGTCAGCCAATCAGCAAGTCAGCCCAAATCTCTAACTGACATGATAACCTTCCTAGACCATGAGCGCATGACCAGGGAAGCAGATGAGTGGCAGGGGTGAGAAAGAAAACTCGACAGCTACTGTGGAGTTTTCTTAAGGTGTACTGGTCTATCTATGCCCCAGAGCATGTGGCCAGGGATTAGCGTGAATAACAATGATAATCTATTCTTTACCATTGGTAGTTATTTATTTAGGGTGGCGTAGATAAGTATTTGGATTTAATTGGCATGTCACGGGGAATTGAGCACGTGATTGGAGTCATGTGATTTGTCTCACGCACTAGTGCTCACGTGCCAGAGTCACGTGACCACTTGGCACGCGATACCCGCTCGTTTTCACCGTTCCTCCACGTCACTCAACACCAACCATGTCCCAAGTCCCGATCCAGCACGTGCTCGGAGTGGAGCTTGCCACAATTAAGCAGCTTCTCCGTGTGATCATCTTTATCCTGATTGCCGGTGCCGCCATCTCGTCCCGGCTCTTCTCGGTCATCCGGTTCGAGTCAATCATCCACGAGTTCGACCCCTGGTTCAACTTCAGGGCCACCAAGTACTTGGTCAACAATTCCTACTACGATTTCTTGAATTGGTTTGACGACAGAACTTGGTACCCTTTGGGTAGGGTCACGGGCGGTACATTGTACCCTGGGCTCATGGTGACCTCGGGGGTCATTTGGCATACTTTAAGAGAATGGTTGGCGCTCCCAATTGATATCCGTAACATTTGTGTTTTACTTGCGCCGGCATTTTCGGGAATCACAGCCATTTTCACTTACCTTCTTGCGGCAGAAATGAAGGACCGGACCGCAGGGCTTTTGGCCGCTGTTTTCATGGGCATTGCCCCGGGCTACATTTCTCGGTCCGTGGCGGGAAGTTACGATAACGAGGCCATTGCCATTACGTTGCTTATGGCCACGTTTTACCTCTGGATCAAATCCATGAAGGTGGGCAGTGTGTTCTATGGTGCATTGACGGCCTTGTCTTATTTCTACATGGTGTCTGCTTGGGGAGGTTATGTGTTTATCACCAACTTGATTCCATTGCACGTGTTCGTGCTTGTGTTGATGGGAAGATACACTCCTCGTTTGTATACGGCATATACCACCTGGTATGCTTTGGGGACGTTGGCTTCCATGCAGATTCCGTTTGTGGGGTTCTTGCCTATTCGGTCCAATGACCATATGGCAGCTTTGGGTGTGTTTGGCTTATTGCAATTGGTGGCCTTTGGTGCCTATGTTCGGTCAGCCGTGCCTGATGCACAGTTCAAGTCGTTTTTCACCGTCTCGGTGCTCCTAACCATTGTTTTGGGAATCGCAGGCCTTTTCGCCTTGACTGCTGCTGGCTGGATTGCTCCTTGGACTGGCCGGTTCTACTCTTTATGGGACACTAACTATGCCAAGATCCACATCCCCATCATTGCGTCTGTTTCCGAGCACCAGCCCACCGCTTGGCCTGCTTTCTTCTTTGACAATAGTTTCTTGGTGTGGTTGTTTCCTGCAGGCTTGTACTTTTGTTTCCGGGAATTGAAGGATGAGCACCTTTTCATCATTATCTATGGTGTTCTCGGAACTTACTTTGCTGGAGTCATGGTGCGGTTGATGTTGACGCTTACGCCGGTGATTTGTGTTTCCGGAGCCATTGCCTTGTCCAAGCTTTTTGACTGCTACATGAACTTTGTGGAGTTGTTTGACGAAAAGAATAAGTCGGTGGTGGTGGAACTGGGTGAGAAGCTGGACAAATCCGGAAAGTCCAAGCGCTCTTTCCCCGTGTTCCAGGTCTTGACCAAGACCATTGTGTTGTCATCCTTTGTCTACTACCTCTACCTCTTTGTGTTGCACTGCACATGGGTGACCTCCAACGCCTACTCGTCCCCATCGGTTGTGTTGGCTTCCAGAAACCCCGACGGGTCACAGGCAATTATCGATGACTACAGAGAAGCATACTACTGGTTGAGAATGAACACTCCAGAAGATGCCAAGGTTATGGCGTGGTGGGATTACGGCTACCAGATTGGTGGAATGGCCGACAGAACCACCCTCGTGGACAACAACACGTGGAACAATACTCACATTGCCACGGTGGGTAAGGCCATGGCGGCCGGAGAGGAGGTGTCGTACGATATCTTGAAGAAGCACGATGTTGATTATGTGCTTGTGATTTTCGGAGGAGTTTTGGGCTACTCCGGAGACGATATCAACAAGTTCTTGTGGATGGTGCGTATCTCCGAGGGGATCTGGCCCGAAGAGATCCACGAGAGAGACTATTTCAACGACCGAGGCGAGTACAAGGTGGACCATGATGCTTCGCAGGCCATGCAGAACTCATTGATGTACAAGATGTCGTACTACGGGTTCACGGACTTGTTCCAGGGCCGGGATGGTGCGGACCGGGTCCGGAACCAGCAAATCCCTGCTTCCCGCAAAATCACGCTTGATGCCGTGGATGAGGCCTTCACTTCGCAGAACTGGATCGTCAGAATCTACAAGGTCAAGGACCTCGATAACCTTGGCAGAGACATTCTGTCTGCAGGCGCCTTTGACCGTCAACGCTCTGGTTCTGTGCAGACCAAGAGAACCAGACTGGCCAAGAAACCAACGTTGGACTTGAGAGTGTGAGTCGTGAAAAAAATTATGCTATGATTTATAATTGTAGTGATACAATGTTTAGTGAACCATGAGACTGTACAGAAAAGAGAAGAGTAGATTAGTAGAAATTATTGGAGTATCCTGCATACAATGTATAATCCTGTATGCAACGCGTTTACTGAATAGTGTTGCGCTTTAACCCTTGGTTAGTTCATAAGCTGGAAGTATTACGAAATTGGTTTCTAACACTCTAGTCACCG
>NKZZ01001921.1:0-142229 GCA_002370815.1 Metschnikowia hamakuensis | reverse complement strand
TACATTTACGAGGAGTAAAGCTCCACCACGTCACTCATTGTAAGACTTTACGTGATCTCAGTCTCACCTTTTTTCGCACTTTTTCCAGTCCCTTTTTTCAGTCCCTTTTTCTCAGTCTTTTTCGCACTTTTTCCAGTCCCTTTTTTCTCGTCTTTTTCTCAGTCTTTTTCGCACTTTTTCCAGTCCCTTTTTTCTCGTCTTTTTCTCAGTCTTTTTCTCACTTTTTCCAGTCCCTTTTTTCTCAGTCTTTTTCGCAGTCTTTTTCGCACTTTTTCCAGTCCCTTTTTCCAGTCCCTTTTTTCTCGTCTTTTTCGCACTTTTTCTCAGTCTTTTTCGCACTCACCTTATCGTCTTCTTTTCCGTCCCTCACTTCTCACTCTTTTTCTCACTCTGCTTCTCTCAGTCTCATTTTCTCAGCCTCTAGTACCAACTCCCAATCGCCACAATGGCTTAAAATTTAATCTGGAAAAAGAAATTGTCTTTTTGGGTATAAATAATAATAGACAATTGTAAATGCTTTTTTTTTATTATGGAGTGTGGATTTTGGAAAAAAAAAAAGAAAAAAAGAAAAAGAAGCTAAATATACCAACTTTTTTTAAGACATAAAACATTACTTTTACATCTGTTTGTCTTGATGTTATTATTGATGTATAAATTATAGTTATAACACTATACCTATAGATATTGCTAAAAATAAAATACTATTAATACATGAGTATTATTAGTAAAATCAGAATTATAAATTCTTCATATTATTCTGTTGTTTTTTAGTTAAGTACTAGAGGTAGACCAGTACACCCTCTATATAAGAAGCGAACCAGTCGCCTCTTGTATATTCCCTCAGGGAGAGACCACGTACCTCTTAATTGGACCAGCTCCTGTGTAATGAGAATTGGACCAGCTCCTGTGTAATGAGAATTGGACCAGCTCCTGTGTAATGAGAATTGGACCAGCTCCTGTCTAATGAGAATTGGACGAGAGCACAGTCCAACATTGTTCTTTCCAGAACAATGTCTAAGTTGTTTTCATGTGATTATCCTGCATACACACCCCATGCTCATGCAGTACGTGAATGCCTTGCGAGGCGTTTACGCTTAACAGTATTTGCATGTAAAGTGTCATTCATATCACCAGCTCCAGTGGTTCCACCACGCACCATTCAACTAATTCTCTTATTAATTCAAGTTCATATTCTCTCATTGATAAATAATAAAATTATCCCATGGAATCGCTTTATATTTGAAGTGTGGCGTGCACGACAATGGACGACCGATTGGTTTAATTGATAATTATATTACTTTCTTTGAACCAAAAGAATCCAAAAATGCCCTTTAAAAATGATTTTAAAATGATTTTGAAATGATCTAAAAATGATCTAAAAATGAGTTAAAAAATGAGTTTCAAAATTGACTTTAAAAAAAAGATTTCTGAATGAGTTCGAAATTTCTGAATTTCTGAATGAATGCTGAAACTCAAGTGTGCGCGCCTTAAAAAGTCTCATGCGTATTTCACTTCACGCACCGCACCGTCACACTTCAACTCAGTCCTTCGCATCCAGCACCCATAATCTCAACCACTCAGGGTCTAAAGTATGAGAATTCACGCACAAAAATCCATTTAAAATCCATTTAAAATCCATTTAAAATCCACACAAAAATCCATTTAAAATCCACACAAAAATCCATAAACAAAAAATTAAACAAATATAATTCTTTCTTAAGTATCAGTAATATCAATAATATCAATAGTCAGTAAAGTCAATGTTAGTAGAGGCAATGTCAGTAATACCAATCAATAAGACTTGGTGCGCTTTCCGCAGTTTTTAAGCGAGGGCTGATTCGCGGGTGATACCTCTCTTAGCAGCCTGATATGAATCAAAAAACTGTTCATCATGCCTTTGTTTTTCTTTCCTATTTTCATGTATAACCTAAGAAATGTAGTTGTACACCGATCTCCATAAGGTTAAAGAATTGAGTATTCTTTAGTGTTAGTCCTCTTGAATTTAAGGACTTTTGACAATTCCATGATTAAGCTTGTGTCCAGACTATTCAATCGGCAGTCCACTCATGTCAACCATCCCTCACACTCGTATATTGTCAAAGTCAGTACCATGGTTGGAGTATATGACATTGCGTTTGCCATGTTATCAGCATATTCTCATGGAAAAAAAAAGGAAGGAGGATTGAAGAAGGAAGAAGGAAAGGAAAAGGAAGAAGGAAAGGAAAAGGAAGAAGGAAGAAAGGAAATATAGAAATTCTAGAAATTCTAGAAAACTTGTGGGGATCGCGGTCTTTTATAATCTTTTGGAATTGCAGCCAATGCACGCGCATGTCGCCACCCGATCTGCACCTCGGGAAACCCCCGCACCGAATTGCAACCAACGCAATATATAAATGCGGGAGTCCCCCTTCTCTTCCCTCCTTTTCCCCTCTTTTTTCTACCACTCTCTTTATCATTATTTCCATCACCCACCACTCATTTCGCTACAGTGCCTCATACACTACATTATGTACCGTAAGTGTGTCTTCAGTGTGTCTTCAGTGATTGTGGGTTTACCAGGATTGACTTTTGTGGGGGATTTAGCATTCTTTAGTGGTGGTTCTCTTGAACTAAGAAATCTATTCTGGTTCAACACCACAAAACATATTCAACAGAATTGAATCTCATAAAGAAAGGAAAAGACTATTGACCTTTGGGAAAAGACTATTGAAGTTTGGGAGAAGACTATTGAATTTTGTGGTGACGTCGGATGGGTTGATATTGGGATCGACAATGTGGACGCGCTCCTATGCCTAAGGATCTGAGATTCTGAGATTCTGAGATTCCATGGTGGCACTGGATTGTTTTTTTTCTTGTCGCGAAAAGCAGCGTTGATTTCCAATTGATATTCGTTCCGTTTCTGCTTATCTTTTCTCGATTAAAAGTTGAATTTCACCAAATTCATAAATCAACATCGCTTGTTAATTCATTTTCTAGGTGGAATAACCGGTTTATATCTTAGGGTGTGGTTTTAAACTTTGACTTATACACTTTTGTTTAATCGTGTTTGTTATAAATCGTCTCTTTTATAACAGCGTACGTACCACTTAACTTTAGAAGCTTCAACCCCAAACTTCTATACTAAATGGAAAAGTACAACCATGATGAGATCAAGGAGCCCGAGTTGAAGGAGTTCTTCCTCCATGACCGTGCGGTGCGAGAGTCTGGCCACGACAGAAATATGAGTTAGATTCTCATTAAACTAATTTATATGCGGTCATGATGAAATAATAGACATAACACTTCAAATGTTAGGATTAATATCGTGCAGGTTCGATTCCTATTAACCGTAATAAAGGGGAGATTCTAATACTGGTAATTCGAGCTAAATTGTAACTTTAGTGCCTTTGTGCTCCGACTGTTCGATTCAGTCTCTCCTCATTATGATAACTATAGTTCAAAGGTAGAACAATTGTATGTGGCGCAATTTATCTGAGTTCAATTCTCAGTGGTTATCCTTTGCTCAGGTAGTTCAATTCTCAGTGGTTATCCTTTGCTTAGGTAGTTCAATGGTTAGACCAGATGCCTCATATAAAATTATATCCTTTTGCGCGACTAGGGGGGGGAGGCCTTATTTATATACCCACGCGCGCGATTTCTTGCAGCCTCGTAAATAATTGCAGCCCCTCAATTCCCGCATTATATAAAGACACTCGCCCGCCCTTGCCCCCCAATTTTTTGGTATCCTTTTTCTTCTTTACAAACTTGCATGACTTTCTTCTTGACAAACTTGGATGATTTCTTCTTGCAAACTTGCATGATTTCTTCTTGCATACAGGCGAATATACCAATATGTCAGATAGATCTTGGAGATTCATGGAAAAGCCAACCTCCATATCACTACGTGGACCGCAGAATCAGTGACTAATTCAGGGTGACAAAATCCTTAAGCTTGCAGCATCTTTCGAAGTTAGAACCCCCAAGACTTATCTCCAAGACTCATCTCCAGAATTTCATAGGCTTAAACCTGCAAAGTCAAGTCCTCAATGAGCAAGGACGATGTCGACCCACCCAACAATATGCGTGGTATTAACCTCAATACAATGCACTTAATACATTCGCTCGCCCATATGAACCAGGTCTTTCCGGGCTCAGGTACCTGAGAATTACATTCCATCAACTGTCATCTTCTGCTGATCCTAGAGTACTCTGGATGGTATACCAAGTGGACCAAAAGATTGTACCAACCGGTACTTATATGGGGGGGGGCAGCTTGGAGGACCCAGCTAAAGGTACAGTGTACACACCAGAAACATGGAGAGAGATGGCCGAGAAGAGAAAGACAAACATATCCAAATACTTATGGAACGAACCGGATTCGATGTTCTAACTATGACTACCACATCAAGGAGCATGAACAGAATCTTAGGGTGTACTGGTTTATTACTACTCCTTCGGATACCTTTAATTTACGGTTTAGCTGCTTAGATAAGTGTAAGGTGTTGTTGGTAGTGCACAGAGCAGACCCAAGGCCAGGGAAAAAATGGAAATACACGAAGTGGTGGAACCAAATCTGGAATAGCTCTATTTATCGTTGTTTACTAGAACCGAGTTCTTTTTTTTTTCGCTAATAATCTTAATCCTTTAGTTGGTCAGAAAAGCGAACTTCATTTCTGCACTCCTTTATTTGATATTCAGTGGAAATGCCCATAAATCTTTACCACGAATGTTCCATGACCTCCACGTTTCAGATCCCAGAAAAACCCCTTTGTTGCGATTCTGGTCTTTAAAATGGTCAATTTGGGAAGTAGGGGTTTACCAGCCAAGAACCACTTCCTTCAATTCGTTTTCCTTTGCATCTCCTTTTTTTATTGCATATCTTCCAGGACTCATGACCAATTTTTTAAATCAATGGCCCAGGAAAATTCCAACCTCTTGGTGGGTCCAGTTTCTCGTCATTCTATGGTCACCCAAAATTGACAAAATCCTGCATTTAACGGAGATTCGAATAGAATGCAGGCTTCAATGAGAGGATCCACTGAAACTTTGGACATTGGCCCAAAGTTAATGGAGTTAGTGTAGAAACTTCGGGTTGAGAAAGTCATATTGCAAGCCGGTTTCACACACACACGGTTCTGAGGTCCTCAACTTCCGGTTTAAAGGAAACAAGTAGAGGGTGGCCGGCATACAGAAGGTGGACGGCGTGGAGAAATTGCTGGTCATGAAAAGCCAGGAGCCCGTGCTGGTGCACAACCACGGGGCCAAGCCCAAGATCTCCTGCAGCAGGCCCAAATGCACCTTGACCACCTCCACATCCGTACCACAAACAATGTAATTGCCAAGAATTCCAAATGTTTTTTTGGTGTATCCTGAACCGGTGGAGGCGGTTCCATTGGCCAAGGTCACGTGCTCGAGCCGTTCAATCGGCCCGGTGAACATGGAGAGAATGCTGCCTCGAGCAGTCCATGAATGTTTGACCGGCACGAACAGCTGCCCCAATTTGGTATAAAAAACTAGGGGATTTTCGCCCATAACCAAGGCAATCAAAGCAAGGAATTGGATATTCATCCAGAAAAAAATAGAGCTGGTCAAGAAAAAAGTCAAGAAATTAGTCAAAAGTCAGTCAAGAAAATAGTCAAAAGTCAATCAAGATTGAAAATTGACTGAAGAATTGAAAATTGACTTAAGAACTGAAAAAGCCGAAATTGAGTCGAAATTGAGTCGAGAGTCAAGTCAAGAATTGAGTGAAAAACTGTTCCATAGACTTTCTAGACTTCTCAGGCTTTTATAGAATTTCCCCAAATTAATAGAACTTTGAAGAATATTCTATACTTTTCATCGAACATTCCATAGCTTTTCATTTCCACGTTTCCATTTCTTTTTACAGCCATTGAAAAGGCCATTGAAAAGAGCCACGCCCGTGGAGGTGGAATTGACGTGAGATATTCCCACAAGTGACTGCGCCAATCTTCATGCACGTCATGAGCATCATACATAAATGCCATTTGAACATCGGGCCATATGAAAAATGCAGCAATTTTCCAGAAACTGTTCCGAATTTGGCACTTCCGGGGATGTATATGCACTCCCCGTCTTTTTCAAAAAAGTATCCACTTCCACCTATTGGCTCCGGTCTTTTCCTGGCCCCAAAGATTCCTGGTCTTTTCTGTTCCGACCTGTTGACTGATCTTTTGAATTATCAACCCCCCAGAACTTTTTTTATCAGAAAAGCCTTCTTCTGGGTCTTTACCAGAAGCAGTATACAGGAAACCCATCGGAAAGATTACCATAGTTGGAATCCCGGAGATAAAGCACCGTGAGTACGGCGATATATCGAGATTGGATCTTGTACCATGCATAAATCACCACAGATAAGCAATTAAACGCCTTTTTTCTTATTGCATCCTTCTTTAATTCTTCCCTAGAAATGTCTCGTAAATTCATCAACTTTACGTCTCCATCCCCCGAAATCATCCCCAGAAAATTCCATCCCCAGAAATGTACCGTAGGAAATCTAGACTTTAAGACCATAACGGAGATCTTCTTTAAAAGGCTAAAACGCCACCTTATCAAATTGCCATATCCGTCCATTCTCCATAAAAATTACCACATTGGGATTGACTGGTACACTTTGGAACAATGCACCATGGTATTTCTAGAAACAACCATGCACTGAATTCCCCTAAATGACGCTTTGAAATTACCATAAATGGTGATTCCCTAGACAATTGTCAAGAAGAGATTGTCGTAAAAATGATGTTTTTGGACATGTTCTGGCCGTATGTAGGCATTGACGTGGTCTCATTCCAGTACTATTCCATCTCATCTCAGTACCATTCTATCTCATCTCAGTACTATTCTATCTCATCTCAGTACTATTCTATCTCATCTCAGTACTATTCTATACCCCAATATAAGAAGGAATAAATATATATAATTTATTTGGTATAGTAATATACTTATATATATAGTAAAATATAGCGCGCACTGTTTCAGAAGTGCATGCAATTTTGTGTTTGTGTTTGCATTTGCATTTGTACTTGCATTTGCCACCCAACGTGCAGCTCTTAGTATATATAACCCCGTTTCCCTGTGTAGTTCAGACACTTTATTTAGAACAACCCAGACCAAATGGTCCTTCATTGGTATTTCATACGCAGGTTGTTTGATCTCTGAGATTGACATTCAATTCATGTTTCATTGATAATGGACTCCTTATTCTGCAGATTGGAAAAATTGACCTGGACTAGAAATGAAGCGTCCAATTATGGTTCACTATACCAAAAAAGAAACAAACATTAATACCTACCTTTGAATTTTCGCCATATATTTCGGGAGTATGGTAGTCCTCATGCATTTTAATAGTCTCACGTGCGCATATCAAGCCCCCAGAAAAGCCAAGAACTTACCAGGAGAAGACCTGTAAAGAGATTGAGAAAAGAAATAGACTGAGTACCAAAGGAACGAAAGGTTTAGACAGAAATTACAGATAACATGGAACCTACAAACACCTCCCAATTCCGACCCACCCCCGCACCATTACCCATTACCCACAGATCTACAAATATAGATATCTAATTCAATTTTCTTTATGCTTCTCTTCTATTGTCAGGGAAGAACACGTGACTTTTTATTTTATATAAAAAATGAAAATGGTCGTTTTCTGGCTCATTACTTTCCTCAAATTTGACTTTTTCCACAATTTTTTTGTTCGTAGTTCTGACCCATCTCAAGTACATCTAGCGTTTTTTTATAAAATATATATATTATTATCATCAAATCACTAGAAGGCTTGACTAAACTTGGTTGTACTGGAATGAAAGAAATTGGAGCACGATTAGATATTATCTCTGTATGCAGGATGCAGCACACTATATGCAGGATATCGATCACTATATGCAGGATAATACTCACTGTATACAGGAATAGTGCCCTTTTTTTGAGCTCCACCAACCTCTTAAACACGCCCAGTTATCTACGAAGTGAAAATGTGAAGCCCGGAATTGAAGGACTTCAAAAGGTCCATCTTTGTTTTTTCCTGGGTTACAATAGAGGTAGCACAACTGATCAGAGTCAAAAAATGGGTGTACTGGGATATAGAATTCATGGAATATAGAATATAGAGTCTTAGGAAAAATCGAAATCACAAAAAAATAAAACGACCTTTTTGGGAAAATCCGCCAAAAGTAGTAGGCAAGCGTGAAAATAAAAATATTCGGGCTTTATTTTTAGGATGTACTGCATAAAGACCATTACCTGAAATTAAAGTAAATTATTAAGTTAGGTCATGAACTGAACGGATTATATGATTGGTTTCTTAGATTTAAATAAGAAAATCACCTCAATTGGCACCGAGATTATTTGTATTCTTGTGTATTCCAAACATAAGAAACCTACCCGGTCACTATATGCAGGATATCTTCAAAAAGGCCAATTTAAACCCAATATTTCCCAAATCCAATACTTCCAATTCAACCTTTTCACACAAACAACTCTTTTTCTTTGTATTCCCCGTTTTGTATGTAAATGTGGGGGGAAACTAGGGTCGTGCGCGGCCCAATCCATATCGCCACTACGCTCACCTCCCACCGCCTACACACCAAATTCACACCACACCTTAATTTCACACCACACTCTTCCCCCAATGAACCACGACCCTTTTTCCTGGGGCAGACCCGACGATAGAGTTTACGGCGCCTACAACCAGCAAATCGCCCATGCACCAAATTGCGGCTCGTCCAGCGCCGCCAGCGCCGAGTTCCCTTCTATGCACACCCAGCAACCCATAATCACGGGAACGTCTGTGTTGGCGCTCAAATTCAAGAATGGAGTGGCTGTGGCCGCTGATAACATGGGCTCATACGGCTCGCTCCTTAGATTCAACAACATTGAGCGGTTAGTTCGCGTGGGATCCGAGACGATCGTGGGCATCTCCGGGGATATCTCCGACTTACAGCAGATCGAGCGGTTATTGCATAAATTGGAGACGGCCGAGGAGATCTACGATACCGATGGAGGCCACAACTTAAGGGCTCCTCATGTGCACGAGTACTTGACGCGGGTATTGTACAACCGGAGACTGAAGATGGACCCGTTGTGGAATGCCGTGATTGTGGCGGGGTTTAACGATGACAAGAGCCCCTTTTTGCGCTACGTGGACCTTTTGGGCGTGGCGTACGGCTCGTCGGCGCTTGCCACGGGCTTCGGAACTCATTTGGCCGTGCCATTGTTGAGGAAGTTGGTGCCTTCGGATGAGGACTACGAGAAGGTCTCGGAAACTGAAGCCAGGGAAGCCATGACAAACTGCATGCGTGTGTTGTACTACCGTGATGCCAGGGCTTCTGATAAGTACACCTTGGCCGTGTTCACCTACGACGGCGGCAAGATCAACTTATCGTTTGAGACAAACTTAAAGGTGCAGGACCAAAGCTGGAAGTTTGCCAAGAACGTCATTGGCTACGGCTCCAAGCAGCTATAAACGTGCGGGAATTGACTCAATCAGATGAAGCCAGGAAATGATTATATGATGGAGTCAGGAAATGATCATGATGGAATCATCAGTTCTTGTTGGTGTTAGCTTGGTATGAGACCGACCGCTTGAAAAGAGTTTCCACCGAATGCTATGCAGGTATAAGCTGAGTGGAAGCTTGGTGGATTGGTCAGTTGCACTATTTCATGGCAAATGAATCACGTGGCCAGGAGATTCCGAAGATTTTTAGCAGACCAATTGGCTAAATTCAGTACGAGGTTTGAGCTGTTAAGCTTCAGTTCAAATAGAGCCTTGATTGATACTATATGAAGAACCAGTCCCATGTAACGATTAGTAGTTTCGAATTCACAATTCAATCTCTGGTCCATTTTGGTGTCTGATCTATGTAGGTGTTAAAGGACTGCATGATGTTGATGTTGGAGGACTGCATGATGTTGATGTTGGAGGACTGCATGATGTCGATGTTGGAGGGTGGCAGTACTGCATAGTAGCTCGTAAGAGCCAATATTTCCACAGATAGTTTATGGCTATAAGCAAAGAAACTTCTCTGGAGAGACACTGACCATCTTCAATTCCCAAATCTAGTATAGTGACTAATATTATATAGTGGCTAGGATTATAGGAATTAGTATTGTATAAGGTACCATGCAGTACAATTCAGGAAGTACCATAATTTGAAGTAGTCAGTAATAATCAGTTTTTGTCTAAATTAATCCAAGTTTAGCAGCACTGTTTATCATATTCCCTTATAGAAACAGTCATTGTCAATATAGTCATTGGCACGGTCCATAGTGGAGCAACTCTAGACCCCAACATTACCCACCAAGACAAACCATTCTGCCGCTTTCAAGAGTTTTTCGTCCTCCATGTCAACTTTAACTCGCCTTCATTCACAAGAGTCCAAGCCATTGATCCGTTTCTGTCCAGACATTTAGGAGTCAGTTTAGAAGTAGAATCAGTTTAGAAGTAGAATCAGTTAGAGGTAGAATCAGTTAGAGGTAGAATCAATTTTAGGAGTAGAGGACCAAAATAAAAGGGTTTCAATCTAGTGAATCAAATTTGAACATGGCTTAAAAGTCTCGGGGGGAAGGCTCTATTTATATTCGCAACGGCACCCCTCTTTCCCCTCTTTCCCCTCTTTCCTATTTGCGATTTACAACCCTCGATTTACAACCCTCGAATTACAACCCTTGATTTACAGCCCCCGATTTACAACCATCCCCGCACCCAAACATATAAAGCCGCCTCAATTCCCAGTCCTTTTAAAATTTGAGAATCTTTTTTTCCCTAGTTATTTGAGACCCCCCGCCCCCCCTTTTTTTTTGGCCCCAATTCTGTTCCCCAATTCGAGACCCTTTTTTAAAACTCGCAATATATTTTCCATTATTCTGCAACTACACACAATGTCAATTGTTTTGGTATTTCCTGGACACAGTCAAGATTCATAGAGCAAATATTCACTGGGTTTTTCCTATTCATTATATCAAGGTTTTCCTACACATTATATCGGGTTTTTCCTAAACATTCTATCGGGTTTTTTCTACAAAATCTATTCGTTTTTCCTGGAAGTTTACCCGAACAATATTGAAAACGGGTTCCTAGAAGACTGTTTGATGCAGAGCATGATGAATACAATCTTCCATTGATTTGTACTTGAGAGATGCTCTAGGTTCTGGCTTTCTCCTCATTCCTACACTTATCCAATACTCCTAGACCAGGTCTCCTCAGTCTCCACCAGTCTCCCTTAATCTCCACCAGATACCTCCAGACTTTGATTCCACTGGACACTTTGTCCAGTCTTCTTCCTGGTTCCAGACATACCGATAGTTTCTTCAGACACCGCCAGACACTCGAGACACTTGTGTTTGTAGCTGCTCTGTTCTTTGGGTCTGTACCAGGTCAATCCTAGACAATGTCAATCTTGGGACAAGGTCAGTCCTAGACCTGGTCAATCCTAGACCAGGTCAACACTTGATATTGTTATGGAGCAGAAGTCGGTCTAGAGCCTTTTTGGATGTGTACCGACTGGGGTCTGCAGAGATACTCCATCATATTCCAATAGACAATGATAATGATTACTATACCAATGTTCATTTTATGTTTCAGCTTGAACCGAAATGCAAATTATAGGAAGACCACTCAACTACGTGACTGACATTGTACGACATACAAAAGCACTTTACTCACTTTACTGAAGATTACTCAACTTTACTGAAGATTACTCAAGCATCTGTCAAAGTGTATGATTGAGATACAAGAACCAAATTCAATGTTTCTTAATCGATGCTTTGTTTCTTGGAAGAACTTGAATACAAAGCTCGCAACCACAATTTCCCAAAGACTTTAGACTTTTGACAATGGTTAACTGAGGGGTGCACTTAAGACCGAATAAAAAGAGATGAATTGATCGAGACTTTACTTAAGTGCATTGTACCTGGGAAAAACTTTCCATATAAAGCTTTGGTTTACGATTGAGCGAATCTTTTCATTGACCCAATGGCCAATAAAGCCACAGTCTCGAAAGGTATTTATACTGATATACAAATCCTGTATACTGACATACAAATACTGTATACTGACATACAAATACTGTATACTGACTAATGGTGAATACTACTGTCCAAGTATTTACTGGATCCTGTACACTACCGATATTAAAGGGCCACATTTTTACTCTGTACCAATAGATAAATTCAAGAATACGATCTGTATACATTGTAATCGTAGTGTACAAGAAACTGTACCAACTAAAATATCCTGCATATAGGCACACATTACCTCTCCCATACTGCATACAAAAATGTACCACAAAATACTTTAATAAGTTAGTTTGAACTGTATATAGCATTAGACAAATTATCGGAAATGGCTTCAGGTCCCGCCTACATGCAGGAACCTCTTTTCCCTTTTGCTTCTGTAAATGTTCTGTTCGTGCATTGAAACTGACCTGGGGTTGTCCTGCACAATACCAAATATTACACACTACTCTACATCCCCATAATCTTTTCTAGCATTGTCTAGAGGTCTAGATTGTCTAAATTGTCTAGTAGATTTGAGTATATTGTCTAGTTTGTCCAGTAAAAATTGTCTAGTTTGTCTAGTTTGTCCAGTAATTCTCATTGTTTGTCTAATTTGTCTAGAATGTCTAGACTATCTGGATTGTCTAGATTGTCTAGAGATCTTGTCCGTCGAGTTTATTTTGTTTGCCCAGTGTTCCAGTATATTTGTCTAATTTGTCTAATTTGTCTAATTTGTCTGATTTGTCTAGACGATTGGTAAATCGTCTGGAAAATCTATAAATTGTTTGGCTAAAAATGCTTTGATCAGCCGAGTTAAGCTAAGCCTCGGAGATAACACTTTTGTCCGAGACAATTTCATTTTGATAGTGCTTATGTTTATTGGCCCAGGTTTGGACCTATCTGCAGGACCCAATTTTATTATGCAGTCTCTATTCTTTAAATCTTTGCCAAGACTTTAAAGCTTAACCAAATTGTATTGGAATTGTCGTCTACTGCGTGCTGCATATAATCAGGGCTGTATAAAGTTGTTAGCTACTAATCTATAGTGAATACTGCACACTATAATTAGTTTATCCTGTACACAAGCCGTTGCAGAGATGTAAGTAACGGACCACCCTAAAGTTACACCAGCCACAGCCAGAACTACAGCCAAGGCCCCACCCAAAAAGGACAAGCCAGAAAGTGGAAATTAAGTACAGTCCACCAAAAAAAATCAAAGGAAATGGCAAGAACAGAGCACCAGTCAGAGTTCAAGAAGTTGAAGAAGTGCGAATCCCAGTCAGAATCCCAGTCAGAATTCCACTTTCAAACTCAAACTCCACTCCCAGTTGAGGATCATTGGAAAAGCATCCCAGAGAATCAGATCACGTTCCAAAAGCTCACGTTACAAAAGCTTCAGTTCCAAAAGCACTTTCTTTGAAGTCAGTCTCCACCAAGCATTTGAAACACATCTGAAACACATTTGAAACACATCTGAAACACATTTGAAACACATTTGAAACAAGAAGCATTTGAAACACATTTAAAACATTTATGAATCGGTTATGAAACAATAAACATTTCTGAAACGACTTTACCTGCACTTAAACCGGAAGATGGGCCTCTACCGCCTTAAAAAGTCCTCCTTAAGTCAGTCTCTACCAAGCAGACACTCCGGCCAAAAACCACCGATGAAGATCCGATGTGAAGATCCTGTTAAACGTGAGCGCCTTGCGACTCCTGCACGTTCTGCATGGGCATGGAATGCACATTAGGGTGTACTGGTCTATTCTATCTTAGGGTCTATTTATTCTATTCTTAGGGTCTATTCTATTCTTAGGGTCTTTTCTATTCTATTTTATTCTATTCTTAGGGTCTATTTTTAGGGTGTACTGGTCTATTCTACTTATATACAGGACGCAGTATTTATATACAGTAAAAGGGTTTATATACAGTAAAGGGGCTTATATACAGTAAAAGGGCTTATATACAGTAAAGGGGCTTATATACAGTAAAAGTACTTTTACACAGCAAATGGACGTATTCCTTTTCTGCTTTATCAGAAATAAACATTACCTGTTTTTTTAAAATAAAAGACTTTTCCACTAATAATAAAAAGATCGTCCCTGTGTAGAAAAAGAGTCCGGAATCCAAGGAGGCAGCTTCCATGCATTCGCGAAAACAAGCCTCTCCACGTCAACAGCCGCACCACCTCCACCTCCACCTCCACCCCCCACTTCCGTCGCTGGTTCAACTCTGGCCCCTTCCTCGGCTGCCCCCCGTTTCTCTAGACCTAGACCAGCGTTTGCTTCCAAAAGGACGTTTTCATAAGGTCGTTTTTCAAAAGTCGTTTTCAAAAGGTCGTTTTTCAAAAGGTCGTTTTCAAAAGGTCGTTTTCAAAAGGTCGTTTTTCATAAGGACGTTTTTCATAAGGACGTTTTTGGCTGGTTTCCTCGTCCCGTCGTCTGCTCCCAGTCCCCAGTCCCCACGTCGCTGCCTTTAAACCCAAAAGGGAATCTCAAGAATCTCAAGAGTCTAAAGAGTCACCAAAAGAGTTTCCAAAAGGATCACCAAAAGGATCACCAAAAGGGAATCACTAAAAGGGAATCTCCAAAGGAAATAACTATAAAGGAATCACCTAAAAAGGAACAAACACCTTAAAGGGAATCCTCAAAGTCAAAGGCAATTCTCTAAAGCTAAAAGGCTTTTCTTAAAGGCTTTTCCTAGAGGCTTTTCTGAGGGGATTTTCCTAGAGGAATTTCTTAAAGGCTTTTCCTAGAGGAATTTCTTAAAGGCTTTTCCTAGAGGAATTTCTATCCTCAACAAGGCTAATAAAGCAATTGTTAGGGAATTCTTTAAAAGGCAATCGAACACCTTAACAAGGCATTTCTTGGAGGCTTTTCCTGGAGGCATTTCTTGGAGGCTTTTCCTGGAGGCATTTCTCAATAAGGCAAATAAAGCAATCCTTTGAGTCATTTCCTCAAAAAAGGAATTCTTTAAAGGCACCTTAAAACTCAAAGGCATTTTTAAGGGCATTTTTAAGGCAATTCTTTAAAGTCAAGAGTCGAGAGGCATTCTTAAGGGCAACTTAAAGGCATTAAGGCAATCGTTAAGGAAATCCTTTGATTGTTCAAGAATAGAGTCCCCTGAACAACGCCATAACCACGAGTCTCGGGGTTAATCATTCCTTTGGGCTTCGAATTCGGGTCGCTCATTACTTTACTCATTGTTCTATTGGCTTTCCACTCTCATTGATCTTTAAACGGCCGAGCATTATACCGTTTCTCCATTATTTCGTTTCCCCGTTTTTCCATTCTCCAATTTCCCTTCGTCATTCATCATTTACATTCATTTACATTCATTTGTCTGTCATTGTTCTATTGATCTATATAACTGATTGGTCCGTTGGTAATATAGAACTTGGTCGGCTGGTTTCGTCACTCTTTGTTTAGTGTACTTATTTATTAGTCCAAAGTCTGGTCTACCGTCCTTTTCGTTGGTCTACTGGCTTTTCTCGTTGGTCTACTGGCCTTTTCGTTGGTCTACCGTCCTTTTTCGTCCACTGGCTTTTTTGTCTGGCCTTTTCGTCTGACCTTTTTGTCTGACCTTTTCATTGGCCCAGTGCTTTTCAGTTCACCTGCCGTCCTCTAGAGCTCCACTACTTCGGGCCTCTTCTATTGGTCTCATATCTTAGGGTGTACTGGTCTATCTATTGGCAATTGGCATTTCTTTATTACCCATTTTTGACACTGCCATTTCTTATTACCCATTTTCGACACTGCCATTTCTTATTACCCATTTTTGACACTGCCATTTCTTATTACCCATTTTTTTCTGCCATGTCGTTTGAAATCACGTTTTTGGGCACCTCTGGAGGCCCGCTCGATTGCGGAAATTGCCTGATTCTCATTAAATCCGCCAAATTGTCATATGCCGATATCATTCAAAATGGAAAAAAGTGCTTGGTCGCTATTGATGCCGGTCTGGGGCACCTGGCCATCACCGACCTCATCTACGACTCGCGGGGCATGCCAAAACGTCAGTTGGCCATGTACGCCGATAGCTTGCGGGTGCAGGAATACAGCAGTCTTCCTCTAACGTGGCCGTTCATGGCTCTCCGGCACCTGGACCGGGCTCTGAGCCCGTTGCTCCTCCTGCACCTTGTGTTCCGGTGTGTTTCCACGGTGCTAGTGCTGCATCCACACATGGATCATATTCTGGCATTAATCATCAACCTGCCGCTTCTCGGGGCCGAAGGTGTTGGGCCAAAGGTGCAGGTGTTGGGGCTCGACTTTACCATTTCAAGCCTAAAAAAACACATTTTCAACGGCATCATCTGGCCCGACTTGGCGCTGCTTAAGGTATTTGACCTTGTTCGTGTGCCGGAACTCAAATCCACTTCTATTGTCGATGGTGAATACACAGTCACAACATTCGAAGTGAAACATGGCCACATTTCCAGGGGAGGCCGCAACGAGGGCTCATACAAGCTGCTGGCGTTTTTGATCAGCGAAAACAGCCTGCAGAACAAGCTCTTGGTGTTTGGCGACTTTGAGCTGGACAAGTCGTCGCACGAACCCAAAAACGCCGTGGTGTGGCGTCACGTGGCGCCGTACGTGTTGGACCAAACGCTCCGGGGAATTGTTCTCGAGTGTTCCACGTCCATCGTTGATCCACAGATCGAATTGTACGGCCACTTAACACCAACTCACGTGGTCGACGAGCTCCAGAGCCTCCAACAACTTTGTGTGGCCACCAAGCCAACGCACTCAACACCTTTAAAGGGTCTTGATGTGATTGTGACTCACGTGAAGGATGTGGTTACAGGCTTAGATCCTCGACAAAAGGTTCTTCTGGAATTACGTCAGTTGAGCGATGCAAGGGGACTTTTCTTAAGGTTTTCCATTGCCCTTAACGGTGTACTGATGGTCATCTAGAAAAAATCATCTAGAAAAAATCATCTAGAATGAAATTATGGTCTAGAACCGGTTGGAATTGGTGACGATGGCTTATTCGGTGATACTGGTTTTCCTGCATGTACTGTGTGGCCTGGAGGTATTTCTTGGAGATCGATGCCTGCATACGATTAATATATGTGATATGTGAAGATGAAAAGGTGATTTTTCATTCACAATTGAATATAAAATTTTTAAGGATTCCTTTTTTAGTTCTATTTTTTTAGGATTCTTTAATAATGGCTTTCGCAGTGTGCAGTCAAGATTGTACGAAAATGGAAACACCACAAAAAATTGGGTTTTAAGAATAAATAAATGGCTATAATGAAATTGTTTACTGACAAGACAAAGGACTGTGGATCAGTTTTTTTTTTTTTTGGGGGTTAGGCTAAACTTTTACACTCTTTTCTTATCTGCAGGACGACTGGGGGTCGGATTTAAGCGTTCCTGCAGTCAGAACAAAACAAGATTTCAACTGTTAATTATTACTAGTTGTCATATAAAGTATGCCAAATTTCAGCCGGTATTTATTTGTGTGTGGGCCATAAATCTACTTTTTCTCGTTCATTTCTTGGATGTACTGCACAAAGTCAAAAAGTCCTGCACACAAGTACATTCGTACTTCCCAGTTCATACAGTGCAACTACATGGAGGTAACTGAAAATTCCATATATTTCAAGAAGTTCAAGAAGTTGAAATCTACACTGGACTTAGTAGATCATCTTTAAAGCAAGCAGTCGTTTTTAACGGTTCCATGCAGTCCACTTTAAGTCGACCTTCCCAGATCAATTGATTGTGTATGCGTCACACGACATTCTCTGGTGCAACGTGAATGGGTAAGGGTTCTCCGCCTCGTCATTGGACACCACATCCACCACCAGCAACTTGCCAAGCGAGAGGTCGGACTCGGTGACGTTCTCGGTCCGCATGGCATCGAACTTAACGTCCATTGGGAAAAGCACGTCCTCGGAGTCCACGGGAATGGAGAACTCAAAGTTGCCCTGGGCATCGGCCAAGTCAATGTGGCCAATGGTAAACACCACACCTTCATCGGTCTCGTCGTACTGCACGCTGCCGGAAGAGTCTTCCTTCAACACCACCTCCTGCAGCACCACGGGGACCAAGAGCTGCACATTGTCCAAGGATTGCTGGTTGGGGTGAGCATTCAAGTAGTCCAGCGTGACCTCGTACTCGATATTGACATCGGCCACGTCGCCGTTAAGCGACACCCACACGGTAAACACAAGAGGCACCAACGAAGCATCCTCGGCCTTGGCCAAAGCCCTCCACCTTAAAACACCCAAGCTCTGGTCGTTGCTGGGGAACGGCTTGGACTTGTCCTTGAGAGCCACTTCGCCCGAGGAGGTAAACAAACCACGGTCCACGTTGGGGTGGGTCTTGTACTGCACGCTGGGGTTGTTGACCACGTTCAACACAATCTTGGAGCGGGCGTATTCCGGTCTGTTGATGCGTAAGTTAAGGTCTCCCTTGATTTCCGTGGCCGACACTGAGCCTTCCCGTGAAAGCTGTGCCGTAATCTTCTCGTTGATGGTAATAAGCACGCCGTCATGGACTGCAGACGTGATGGCCGGCGAAGCAGACGAAGTGCGGTCCTGGCGGGCCAAGTCTGCCACACGGGAAGCAGGGCTGGGAGAAGGAACTGCAGAAGTGGCTGAAATAGATGCAGCAGGAGCAGCCATGCCCGACGTGAGATTATGGGAAGATTGAGGGTTTTGCGCCACAGGCTCAGCTCTAAGAAGCGATTCTCTTTGCTCAGATCCAGAGCCAGATCCACCCCTAGCCACCGGTTTCTTACCCAACTGTAATCCACGGCCACCACCAACACCACGGCCAGCACCAACCCGCGGAGCCACATGATCACGGGCCGAAGGTTCCGGCGAACCATAAGCCCCATTATTCAGCCCCATAGAAGGACCCAGAGGTGGGCCTTCATACAGCACATTGCTGGAGCTCAGACCTCCCATTCCACCCATTCCACTCATTCCACCCATTCCACTCATTCCTCCCATTCCTCCCATTCCTCCCAGACCAGCCATCATATTCTTCTGCAGACTCTCCAAATTCTTCCTGGCCAACTCCTTCCTTTGAATCTCCTTTGCTCTCCGGCGCCTCTCCTCCGTAGCCTCAATCTCCTTATTCCGTTCAATGATCTCCTGGATCTTTTCCTCGTGCGAATCCATCTCCAAGAAACTCTGCACCTGCAGCAATGTCAATTTCTCGCGGAACCCCAACGTGACAATCTCGTCAAACGCAGAAAGGAGTTCAAACGCATTGGCAAAGATCTCCTTCTCGTCCACACTCCGCAACATGTTGCTCACCACCCCAACAAACAAATGCAACGTGTCAATATCCTGCAAAATGTTGGACTGCTTATTGGTCAAAAGTACAATGTAGTACTCCTCGAGCGGCTGGTAAACGTACCGGACGGACTCGTCTTCGACGGTGGTGTTTTGAGATCCGGACGACGAGAGCAACAGCGGGAAGTTGGCAAAGAGCGTGGTGATGCGGTCCTTACTAAGGTCTCGGAATTGTCTCAGCACAAGCACCTTGCCTCCGTGGGAGCAGATGGATGCTGCAAGAATGGCCATGTTGTGTGGGTAGGTATCTTTGGTAACGTGTGCAACTTGTTTCGGGTGCGCGACCAGTCGTGCGCGAACCAACCACTGACTAGTAGATCTCTGACAAGTCTGTATATGAATGTCTTATATACATTATTGGATATACAATATATAGTTTAACCTATAAGCTATTTGTACCTATATAAATTATACTAGCTATAGTATAACTAATATGACTATTTGGTATCACTATATGTACAACTGGTGGATCATGGATTATGAGTTGCGGGTTGGTGCGAGACCCGTACGCCAGGCATATCACTCCTGCCAGTTCCCTCCACCAACCACCAACCACCAGAACCAACCCCAACCACCAAAAAAAACCACCAATTAAAAAAAAAACCAACCAATAAAAACCAGAACTTATTAAGAGAGTAAAGTTTTGTTTTTCTTTGTTTTGTTCTTGTTTTTTTTCTTTGTTTTTTGTTTTGCCTGGTAGGATTGGTGCATTGGGCTGGAGATCATGTAATTCTCCAGGGTGGAAAATGAGCACCCCACGAGCCAATATCCATATGTAATCAAGGTAGTGACCATACTAACAAATGTCCATGAGTTTCATCAAGTTTCATGTTTCATGGTCACTTGGCGTTTCATGGTCACTCGGCTGAACCTGACGACTCTGGCTCGTTTTCGGCCCATGGACTCACCTCATGTCATGTTCATGGGGGCCATTTTCACGAGTGTCTCGTGGAAACCACTTAATACTCACTGAGAAGTCACTTGGGCCACTCGTGGAGTAATATCATCTCATTCATGGCCAAACCATGGACTTGTATGCATGGTTCATGAAAATCTCAAGCCAACACTCACTCACTCATTAGTCATGTCCATGATATCATTTGATAGTCACTCATTAGCCATGTCCAGGGTAAAGACTCAGTCTAAACGACTCAATGAAACGACTCAGTCTAAACGTCTCATGAGTGTTCTTCACCCGTCGATCGGCTCGGGACGAGTCGTGGGCTTCACATGATAGTATGACTGGAGTAAGAATCATGGTGTGAAGTTGGTATGACTCCTGAGAATTCTGTCTTGATCACTCTTCGCTTTAGTATCAGCTTGGAAACTTAAGTTAAGACTTGTTTTCAAGAACCTTCTTCTCGTCCTGAAGCTTGCCCAACTCCCTCTCAATCTCATCAATCAACGTATCGTAGCCACATGACCGTGACCTTACCCGGGCCTCCCTGAGCAACCGTTCCGCCTTGTCGTAGTCTGAAAGGTGCAAATGGACAACACCCAAACCATAAGTTGCAAGAGCCACGGTTTCGGAAATGGTTTGGTTTTCCGCCACGTCGTTGGGCAATTGCTTGGCTCCGTTGACCACCGACTCGTACGTGGCCGTGACCATTTCAATCAACTTGGTGCGGTTGACCGCCAACTCCTCGTACTTTTTTTTGTCGTCTTGCAGAACAGACGAAAGAATTTTTTGCCGTACACCGGTGGCCTCTTCTTCCCCCACACTAATGGGCTGTAGTGGGTCGTGGATGGCCTTGACGATGTTGTAGTCGACATTGGCATCTTTGGCAAACTGCTGATGCATGCTCTGCTGTTGGGCCTGGAGCTGCTCTGCCTGGAAAAAAAGCAACGACGCCGTGTTGCATTGCGCAAGCAAGAGCATGTGTGGAGACACTCCTGCAAGCAACATTTTGCTGGTCATGGCCAAATTGAGGTTGCTTGCTGCGTTGATGTCGCCCAGGGAGATGCAGATGGCAGAGAGCATTTCAAGCCCAAGAAAAAACTCCTCGGCAAACGGGTACCATGCCTCGGGGTTGGTTTCCATCATCACCACCGCATCCACTGCTTGATTCGAGTTCTTTTCTTTTGCATCTGCTCCGGTTGAATCCTTTTTTTTTGCATCTGCTCCAGTTGAATCCTTTCCTTTTCCAAGATTCCCAGCAATTGCAACTTTGCCCAACACCTCTGGATCTTTTGCATCGATTTGATCTTCCAATTTCTGGATTGGAAGCACTGGAAGTTCCGGGGCTTCGAAGAGTGACGATTGTGATACCCCCAATTTCTTATTCACCTCCTCCTGAGCAATCAAGAGATGAGTAATCAAAATGGCTTTTGAAAGCAGCGGATTGTTCTGGCTCAACTCCACCAATTTAAGAGCAATGCGGAGATCCTTCTGGATCACGTGCGCCCGATGGTCGATTCCCCGGATCAAAGCGGCCTCCGGGGTCCCTTTCTCCGCTTTCAAAGCTGAAAGGTAAAGTGTGGCGATCTCATTGTACACAAAAGCAGCCTGGTCCATCATGGAGAGCCGCTCGTACATCTCCGCCACCTTCAATTGCACGCCCGTGTACTCGTCGGAAATGGGCTCCACTTTTTGAGCCTTGCACTCGTCAAGGGCCTGCAAATAGTACTTGAGGGCTAATTGGAAGTCCTTTTCGCCTTTGTCACTTTCGGCAATGATACCCTTTCGTAAGATGGCCGCCACAGAGGAAGGGAACGTGTGCTTGGGCCACCACATGTAGTAGGCGAACGCCGAAACAGAAACGAGCCAGAAGGCGCCGGTGACGGTTCTTTTGAAGCGGGAAACCGGCGGCTGGAGGTTCTGGAAATAGTTCTGATTGTAGTGCCTTACCCTTAAAGGGCGGACGGAACGGGTGGCATGCCTGGAAATAAGCCGAAACATGGGGTTGAAACTTGTGGCATTGAACGCTATATGAAAGTGGGGTCACGTGAGGGGACTGCCAAAGAAGATGTACGGATGTTTTATTCTTTGTTAAAATTATAAAAGTGTCACGTGATCATCAACCCCAGAGCCAGTCCTTCAAATCAAACCCAGGCCAAATTTTTCTGCAGACTGAATTTTTAACTGTAAGGGGAAGATCTGGGGAATGCGGCCTTTTTATATTGGCACCCCGCCTGCCACAAAGACGTTGCCACCCTACGCATTACCCGATTGGGACATGAAACCAACCTGAAACACCTGCTGCAAGCACCTGCTGCAATGCAATGCATCCAGTACATGCGTTCAGTTTACTGCATCCACCAGGGGGGATCCAATCAATCGATAATTGATGGAACAGCATGTAAAACTGAATGTGTTTGGTATCTATCACGTGATGAATAAATGAATGTCACGTGATATTTGTCTGGTGTACAGATGTATGGCGATGTACGGGTGCACTGATCTGGATCACATGACCCGGAACGATACATCCCCCGCCCCAAACTCATTCCTCATCATGTCCAACATAGCCAATATCTTCAACCCGCCAAAAGGCAGAGACTTATCCGACGACGAGTGTTTGGGATGTACTGCTGTGCAGCTGGTGGTGAGTCTCTGTGGCGGATTGTATTTCCTCTCCCCCTACCCGTTTCGGAATAAAGCCGGCGTGGTGGACCTCAAGAAGCACCCCCTCTGGTTCCAGAAAAGTGTACGTGGAGTCGGCATCGGATTGGTTGCCTTGGCCATGTACAGGGTCGGGGAGCTAGGCCAAATTTGGTATAAAAGGAGATGATTTTTTCAGGGCAAAAACTTGGGGTCCCCGAGCCCCGAGCCCCGAGCCCCGAGCCCCGAACGCCCAACGCCGAGCCCCGAACTTCAACCCCCAAACTCCAAACCATTAACCAATTAAAACGTCTGCAATTAGTCCCCAGAAATTTCCATGCTGACGCGCTAGTTTCGTGATCATAACAATAAGCATGGTGATTATTGGGGGCTTGTTGGAGCCATGGAATTAAGATTTCACGTTTGGATGGTATGAGCCCTGGCCATAATGACTGATCCTGTATATATCTATCCACATCATCTTATTCTTTGGGAAATCATCTTATCCTTTGGGTATCTTATCTTTTGGAGTGAAGACGTCCCTCTAGGATCTCAAGAGTAAATGGTGGGATACCGATCGTTTTCCTGCATATAGCCTCAAATAATCCATCGACCAACTTCAATCTGCACACTCCCCTCCCAGGCTTCTTCCAACTTCATCTCAACCCATCATAAATAGCAGTAGTAGTATAGTCTCAAGTTTGAATGGTAGTATGAAGTAAGGTGGAGCGGACTGCATACTGGTGGGTACTTGTAGTAACAATTCCCACATGATTCCATATAAACCCGAATGATCCCATATGATCCCATATAATCCCATAATGATCTGCATATGTTTGTATTGCTGGATGAAAATGGATGGGCCTTTTAATCATGTCTTCTCTGGCCTGCGTTAGTAGTTCTTGGTCACCAGCACCTTTGGTAGTTATTCGTAACTGGTATCGTCAAGTAAATAATTCCCATTTAAGGATTTCCTTTTCTGTAGAAGTAATTGATTTCTTAATTGTTAGCTTTTCATGCCTGCTTTTTCAGCATGGCAGTTTTTCCCAACTTCTTGGATTCTTCTTTTCTTGGATTCTTCTTTTCTTGGATTCTTCCTTCCTTGGATTCTTCCTTTCTTGGAAAACGTGGTAATTATAGCTTTGTAGTTATAGCTTCGTGGTTATTCAATTTAGAAAGCACGTTTGTTCAGCTTGTCCTTGGCGTTGGCTGAATTCTTGTGAATGCACCAAATTAGTCTCAATCTTGGACTCGTGCATCACGTTCTCCTTGGCCTCCTCATTCAATTTAAACTTCTCTTCAAACTTTCTCTTCCAGCTGGGCCATTGACCAATAACTCAAGCCCCTCCTTCTCCATCTTGTCTCCAATATAGAGCTGGATTTGTGGCTTTGTAAAGACAAGAAGTTGTCTAAGAACTCGGTGGAACGGATTGAGCTGTCAAGGCCACTTTCTTGACAAAATTGGCTTTCAATTTTTTTGGATCAGCAACACATGCAGGGAATTCAGCTCTATTAGGAAGTTAAGTTTGAGTTCGTTTGAACTGTGCCCCGCAATGTCGGTTCCCACTAGCCCCTTGTCGATGAAATGGTGAGAATGCAGCATACAATCCGTATGAAAATTGGTTAGGTGCAGTTTATTTAGAAAGCCATTTGGGTTTGGTGTTTAATTAATGTTTTGAATGTTTTAAATGTTTGGAATGTTTGGAATGTTTGGTGAAGTTTGATAAAGTTTGGTTCTATATTTGGTAATGTTTGGTTTTAAAAAATTGGCTGCGATTTTCACGGGGGGATCGCGCTTCTTATATAGCCCGCCCCACCCTCCCCTCCTGAACGCAAACCCACAAATCTGAAACATCCTGTCCATAAGATGCATATCCTGTTTGTAAACCCGTGTGACCTGTATACTTAACAGACACAAACCGGAAACGGCAACTCGAAGCGTTAATGCGAGATAAAGGCCGTCCAATATAAAAGGCCAATGGAAAGACATTCTCGAGCCAGAAAAGCCGCCAAATTTTGGGACCGCAAAAGATTAGACCCTCTGTTCAAGACCTATTCAGAAACCGTCATTTTCTTAAACCATGGTTTCCCAGATTTTGTCCTTGATGTTTCTTATGAAGGTCTCCATTATAATTCATTGAATCTTGCAGTGAGTTTTTGCAGCCATGGATGTGAGGATTATCGTGCATAATGGCCAATGGCTGGAGATCCAGATAAATTGAGAATTCGGGGTAGATCAAAATGAAGGAGGACTGCGGGTGTTTTATTTAGGGAAGTTCCAGATCTAGTCACAATGTAAAAGATTTCTATTGGTTAATAGATTTTTGATCAAACTGCAGTGGTTATTGCAACGTACTGCATATTGACAGCTAATGTCCATCGTCGTTGAATAAACCTCAACACCATTTCTTCTGGAGAAATGATAGTATGGAATCTCGAAATGAAATTAAGGTAGATCCATGGCCTTTGTGAGTCGAAACTGTTTAAACCTTGGGGGAGGCCTGCATATAATCCAACATAACGAAACACATCTTCACAAACGATAAACTCCTCTCATCTATACCACCCCATAAATAGTCTGCCAGTCCAACTAATAAATTCGTCGGTGGAGTGGGGTCTGATACTATCACTTCATGTGCCCAAAACGGAGTTATTCGTACTGTATCCTGCACGCAACACGTGCACACCATGGACACACGAAATCAACCAATAATTGCTCAAACCAACATCAATCAGTGAATGATTGAAATCAAAGGAACCGCTAATCTCAGCAAATTAAAATTCAATTAGCTGTTGGGGTTGACGTCGTGTTGGCCCTTTGTAAATCACGTGACGACCTGATACCGGTCCGATTTATTTTCATCCAGAGCTCCTTAGGCTTATCACTCCAAACATCCACTTCATATTCTTCCATGCATTATTCATTGCATACTTGAAAAATCAGAGCAGCTCTAGTCTTGTTCTTTTGTCTCTGTTTGCTGCTCGAACAAAACTAGCGACACCAAGTGACTAAGAAGTCAGCATTCAGTAAGTCATTCACTCTGTGGGTCAGTAAAGGAAAGATCAGTATGAGAAGAAGTAAGTGCGCCTGTAACCAGTGGTAGTGTGTCAGCAATAAAACAGTATGTCTGTAGTACTGAGTCAATAGAAATAAGAATAACGTCAGTAATAATAAGTCAGTAAGTCAGTAGCCAGTATAATAGGGAGCCAGTAATGAGCAGTAGTAAGTCAGTAGTAAGTCAGTAGTAAGAAGTCAGTAGTAATGAGTCAGTAAGTCAGTGGCGAGTATATTAGGGTGCCAGTCGTAAGCAGTAGTGAGTAAGTAGTAGTGAGTAAGTAGTAGTGAGTCAATAGTAAGTCAATAGTAAGTCATTGTTAGTAAGTCAGTAGTGAGGCAGTATTATCAGGTCAATAGTAAGAAGTCAGTAGTAATAACTTAGTGAGCCAGTAATCAGTAGTAATGAGTCAGCAGGTCAGTAGGATGGTGAGCCAGTATTTTGTATTAGTAGTAATCCTCAGTTAGTCAATAAGAAGAAGTCAGTAGCGAGTATAGTAGGGAGCCAGTAATGAGCAGTAATAAGTCAGTATTCATGACTCAGTGAGCCAGTAATATGTAGCTCAGTAATATGTGGTAATAATTGGTAGTAAGAAGTCAGCAGGTCAGTAAGTTAGTGAGCCAGTAATCTGTAGTAGTAATAGTAATCCTTAGCTACTCAGTAGTAACTATTCAGCAGTAAGAAGCCGGCAGTAGTAGTTAGTCAATAGTAATAAGTCAGGAATCAGTCAGGAAGAAGTCAGGAATAAGTCAGGAAGAAGTCAGGAATAAGTCAGTAATAAGTCAGTAATGAGTCAGGAATGAGTCAGGAATCAGTCAGGAAGAAGTCGTAAATCAGGACGTGTGACAAGTGGAAGTACCAGACTTTGGATGACCGGGACCATTGCTTTTAGATCTGCAGCCCTTGAACCATAAACTCTAATTTAAATAATCTTTTTGGATTCAGGGGGATCGCGCTTCCTTATATAATCCCTGCTCGGTGTTCCTGCATGGAGAATGGCTGCAATTATACTGGGCGGGGTGAGCATAGGGAAAAGATCTATAAAAGCACCACCCCCCCCTCGATTCCTCTCCACTTTTTCTTACTCCTTTTTTTCCTTACTCCTCCGTCTTCAGTCTTCACTCAGCACCCCTTACTGTTTCCTGTTCAAGCCCAAGTCAAATCCTGATCAAGTCTGAATCTTCCTATCAACCCTTCATGGTACCTCCAATAATTGAACTTGGCGCTTGTGACCCTTATGAGCTGTCTGCCTTTTTAATTGACTGATAATCCAAAGAGTCTGAAAATCCCGATTGTGATAGTCCAGATGGTCCAGATAGTGATACTCCTAAAAGCCCAGATAGGCTTGATATTCCCAAAAGCCCAGATAGTCCTGAGAGTCCTGGCAGTCCTGAAAGTCATGATAGACTTGAAAGCCCTGACAGTCCTGAAAGTCATGATAGACTTGAAAGCCCTGACAGTCCTGAAAGTCCAGATAGTCCAGATGCTGATAGTTCCAAAAGCACTGATTGTCCCGATATAACGTTTAAAACCAAAGTGGTTGTTATGGCGGTAATACTTTCCGATGAAGGAAGATTCCAAGAAAGGTTGGCCCTGTTTGTTTGTGTCCACATACATCACATGGCCTTTCACTTCTATGAACCTTCAAATCCACCAATTGAAAGTCACCATATTTGGAACCGATACTTTTTGGGAGGGCCTGATGTCCATTCACTTCTGCCAATTAAAACTTACTCGATTTGCATATGATACTTTTTCAGCAGAATCTCGGGGTTAAGTTCTTATCTAAACGCCGAGTTTTTTGTTCTTCAAAAGAGACATTGTGTGATTGTTTGGCTGCTTTGATTGTTTGGCTGCCTTTGATTGTTTGGCTGCCTTTGATTGTTGGCTGCTTTAATTGTTTGGCTGCCTTTGTCTTTCACGTGCCGCTCACGTGCGCACTAAAAACGTGTCTGCAGTAGCGCACATGAGCCTTGAGGGTCGCGGCTGAGGCGGGCTCCAAACCCGTTTGGCTTCAGCCACGATCTGTCAGGATAAGGGCCCATAACCAGTGCTCTAGGGTCATAACCACCACGCAAAAGCTCATAACCAAACTTCGAGGCGAAATTGGTTTCAGGCAGAATTTGATTCAGGCGGAATTTGGTTCAGGCACAATTTGCTAGGCCGGAGCCTCGAGGACAATGAAAGAAAACAATTGGCTGGAGACAATCATCGGAGTTCGGGGCTCATACCCGCACAGCCACCGGATATCAATGGTCCTGCACACAAGCCCCCAAGCGACCGTGGCCGTTCCCACCCCCCCTAATCATAACCTCGAGATGTGGGGGGAAACATGGTGAGCATTTTTGGTCGATTTAGGTTGATTCTTCCAGAATTAACTTTACTTCTCTACATTCCACGGTACTGCAGGCAGGTGCCCTCGGTTAGGTGGTCTTTTTTCCAGGCCATAACGACCCACTGCATGAGTGCATCACCGGAGGGGTATTTGCGTCCATGTCGCAACATGTGGACAGGTTCCCCGGAAGCTCCCCGGTGGGTTTTTTTTTGCGCGTTGATGTCGCACTTTTGTCGTCTGTCTGCATATTTGGCGCACTCTGGCAGGCGCAGTCGCTGGGAATGGGGATGCACGGGTGTGCCATCACGCACATTTCCCATTCCCCCAATACACATTTCCGAGACCAGAAATTAGTTGGAGAATGCCAAGGTCCGAATCGTCGACAATTGATTTCCACCTTTACCAAGCCTCCGTTTTCCAAAAACAATGGGACCTTCTTTTCCGGATGTGGAGCACAATCTCTGCATCGATACATACGCGACATGCATGATCCGGAGACCCACATTCTTAGTGCTTTTCGGTAGAGCAACGCAAGTGCGCCGAATCGAGGGTGGCTACGTGCAGTGCCGGCGGCACTCGAGAAACGTGGAATTCCGTGGCGTCTGCCTGGACGGCTAAAAACAAAAATGCCAATCCGGCATCTTAGATCAGGCGCTTGTCAAACTCCCGCCTTTCCAGCGCATGTCGGCCTCGGATTTCGATCCGGATCTGGTTCATGCTTGCCCTGTCCAACGTGCATATCCACACGCAAAAGCTGTGAAGCAATGACATCGAGTATGCAGTGCGGGTTAAGCTGTGGCCGCACACAACAGGCTACGCTTTGGCGGCCCATGCCATTGAAAGCAGAAATGAAGGAAATCGGGGGAATCATTTGCAATTACCTAAAGCAATCCGAATGCCTTGGGCCCGAAAAATTCGGGCGTCGGGGACGCAAAGACCGGCGAATGCCTGGTCGTGCGCGCGCCAAAAACACCTGTTATGCGGTGCTCATGCGCAATCACTCTTGAACAAGCCCGCTACCCTCGGCCTGCACACAGCAGTGCATATCAGGTACCATGAGCTGGTCTACCGTATACCCTTGCCTCTTTTCTTTATTCTTTTTGGCGTGATATATCTGGTTGTTTGCCCTCGTTGCCCCTACTTTCTGTTCCCGACCCTCGGCTCTCTTCTTTCCTTACCGCCCAAACTGCCCACCGGCCGAATTCCGAGGTTTCTCCCGTCATTATTCAAAGCATAATCCGAGGTTTCTCCCGTCACTAAGCAAAACATAATCCGAGGTTTTCCCCGTCAATCAAACAAAATATAATCCGAGGTTTCCCCGTCACTAAACAAAGCATAATCCGAGGTACGCTCTCGAATAAGCCACATTTGTTCCGTTCAAAAACGCCCACGGTTTCCGGATCGGGAAGTCCCTTATTTATTGTCTACCCGAATCATAAAGCCAAAGAGCTTATTGTTCCTGCTGACTAATACTGGACGGTTTCAGCCTTGTTTCAGCCTTGTTTCAGCCTTTTTAAGGAAGATATCATCCTGTTTCAGCCTTGTTTCAGGATTGTTTCAGAAATAAACCGTTTCAAAAGTTCCATATTTCCCTTTTTAAAGGCGTTAGACCAGAGTTTCTAAGCGGGCCATAAAATTCCACCCTTTTTGCTGTTTCACATTTGTTTCAGCCTTGTTTCAGATTTGTTTCACCTTTGTTTCAGATTTGTTTCAGCTCGTTTCAGCTCGTTTCAGCTTGTTTCACTTTGTTTAAGAGCTCTGAATTCCACCAGCACAGTGGCTCAACTTACCGAAATCATATCATTGGTAATAGAACCATCTAGACCCTTTGATACGCTGTTTCATCATTGTTTCAGATTTGTTTCAGATTTGTTTCACATTTGTTTCAGCTTGTTTCAGCTTGTTTCAGCTCGTTTCAGCTCATTTCAGCTTGTTTCACATTGCTTAATCTCCACAAAATCAGTACCTCCCACCATCATCAACTAAAGCTCTACCCTTGATGGACCAATCATATATCATGGGACCGGTTGACCTGAAACAGGTGCCCACGGCGCACCGAGGGGGCTACGAAGAACAAGAGTACATGCGGCAGAACGTGGAGACCAAGAGCCAGGCGCCGGCGGCCGGGATGCCGCAGGGTGTCCGAGGGGTGGCTAGAGGAGGCGGCTACCCGGACTACGGGGGGATGGACGTGCACATGAACGATCCGAGGTACGTGCCGCAGGATGTGGCCATGCAGGTGCGGGACATCGAGGCCAAGCGGCAACGGGCCTTCTTTGGGTACCCGCTTGCGACCGGGGCCGGGGGTATGGCCGGAGGTGTGGCCGGGGGTATGGCTGGGGGTATGGCCGGAGGTGTGGCTGGAGGCACGGGTGTTGCAGCCAATGGTGCCCTCGGCAATAATGCCATGGGTAATCCCCTTGGAAACACACTTGGCAATACTGCCCTCGGGAACCCCGGTTCTCTTGGAACACCAGCAAGTGCTGGTAATCTAGGCCTGCTTCCCATGAAGTCGCTTCCCGGAACCATGGGCCTCGGATCTGGTGGTGGAGGTACCCTCGGCTCGGGCCCAATCGGGGCCCCGGTCTCCGGCCTAGGAGGACTCTTGCCCGGATCCGGGGCGCCAATTGGTCATCCCGCTTCACAATTAATTGGGCCAGGTGGCGGCTCCAGTGGCGGGGCCAGTGCTGGGGCCGGAACCCATGGGGTGCCTGCATACACGCCGTACAACCTATCTGCAGGTCTCGGCGCGAATTTGATCGCTGCCAACAACTCCGCCTACAATCTCGGCTCCTCCGTCATCAACAGCATGCTAGTGCCTGCTCCAGGGGACCATGTGCAGGTGAAGAAAGAGGAACACGAGCTTGGGCTTTCGGACCCGCTTGCCGATTTCGACCCTTTGAAACATACCCGCGGGCTCAAACCCCCCATCCCACCGCTCCACGTGCAACAGCAAATCAAAAACCCCGACGTGGGAGATGCTACCGCCCACCAGCAAAACACAATCCTGACCCGCTGTTCCCGCTGCAAAAAAGAGTTTGTGCAAAACCTTCTCCGGGCGAAAAACCAGTCCACGGCCCGGGGCACCATGGAACCCAAAATCTATAAGTTGTGCAACCACTGCCGGGATCTTCAGAGACAGCGGTCGCGGCGGTGGCAAAAGAAGACCAAGGATAAGGAGGGCGCATGCCGGCGGTGTGGCAATGATATTCCTCCGAGTGAACAAAACTATGTCTTGTGTCCTGCGTGCAGGAACAACCTTCGGTCCCGCAAGGCCAGTCGTGCGGCCAATGGCCGGTGTGTGCATTGTTCGGGTCCGATTGGCAAGCTGATTATTTCGGTTGGCGGCGGGGGTGGGATTGGTGGAGTCGGTGCTTCTGGCCGCGGGCCAGGCCAAGGTCCCGGTCCCGGTTCGGGTTCGGGTCTAGGGCCAGGCCAAAACCTCGGCTCGGCGCTTGACCGCGATACGGGTCGGCGCCGCTCGTCGGGGTCCCGTGCAGCCGACTTTAAAGTGTGCCAGCGGTGCCGAGAAAACGATAAGATCCGCCGGACCAACCTTGAGAAAATGGGCAACTGCAACCGGTGCGCCAAAGCATTGGAGCCGCACGACCACGGCCGGAATAAGGTGTGCACGCTGTGCCGGGATAAGAAAAAGAAGAATAGTGACCCGTTCGTCCTGCAGGCAGGCCCCTCGGGCCATTCGGGCCATTCGGGCCTTTCCGGTCTTTCGGGCCTTTCCGGTCGTCCTCCATCGGGAAATACCTCCTCCAGTGTTGGCGACGTCTCGGTGGATATGGTACCCTCGGCATCGTACGTGCCCGTGGAAAATATGCTCCCCGGGGTCCCCATGCAGTCCATGGCCATTCCCCAACAAGAGTACGCCATGAACTATGGCCAGTTGGTGCCGGTGGTGCAACCGGAAATGTACAAGTCCATGCAGGGCCAGCCGCCTATGGACCAGCAGTACTCTTACTCCCGGTCCTACCCAAAGTAGACTGTATGCAGGTACAGTCAAACAACAAAATAGCCAGGAACAAACAAACAGTCTGGATTTGAAACAGTTGAACAGCTGGAAGCCTTATTCTGGATCTTCACGTGACTGCGTGATTTTGATTCCATTGCTTCACAGATTTTTGTTTTAGAAGGTGATGTCAGAGTCAGGCCATGTGCAGAACTGAATGTGTTGATTGTGAGTTGTTCTGAATGGTGTGAATGGTGTGAAACAAACCTGAAACATTTCTGAAACAAACCTGAAACATTTCTGAAACAAACCTGAAACAGACCTGAAACAAACCTGAAACAATGCTGAAACACATCACGTGTGTTGTTCTTAACAGACCTGAAACAATCCTGAAATTCCTTGTTGCCTGGTTCCTTGTTCTTGTTAACTGTGTCTTGATTCGCCGGACATTATGGCTTTATTGGAATTGCTAGCCTTTAGCTTCTGAAACCCTCTTGAAACAAACCCGCGGTCCACGTGACCCTTGCTATTGATGGATGTACGGGTGTGCCTCGTGCCCCTGGCTCGTGCCCCTGGCTCGTGCCCTCTGCCGTCGTACGCCTCGTGTATACTGAAAAGGCTTGCCTTTGCTCCTAATATGTAATGTTTAGAAATACAAATATATACCTCTTCCAGCGGCGTGGGGTGGTACCGGATCAAAACCGTAGGCCTGCACCTAAGCGTAGGGCTATGTGCAGGCACTCACAATAATTGTTCATTCTTCCGATTGGCGTTTGGCATTTGGCATTTGGCATTTGGCATTTGGCATTTGGCATTTGGAAACGTATCGAACCAAATCCGTGGAAGTGCTTTATTGACTTGGTTCCAATTGGAGTTTCAACCTCCGCTATTTCTTTCCTATTTCGGCAATATTACGCGGGGTTCCGCCCCGTGCGCCCGCACAAGACATGTTGCGTCCAAAGAAGAATTTGCCCAACTGGGAAAGTGATGAAAGTATCTCAATACAGTTAAGGGAGTAGCTAACCGGAGGCACTGAGGTTTGCGGGCACGGTGTTGTCGTCTTAAACCCGTAGTCCTCGTGGGCCTGCACCTAGTCACGCCCGCTTCGTAACCAATGCCTACACCTGCCTTAGCGATCACCTAACCACTTACCATGCACAATGCCGTTAGTACATCTGGCCTGCACATATGCAACCTTAGTCGATGTTGCCATGGTCAACATTTCCGCTTCCGTTGCGACCGGGCCTACGGGTTCACCATACCGTAATGCTTGTTTGGGCTAGGAATCTGGATGTACGGGTGTGCTGTTGCTGCTGTTGATGTACGGGTTTTGTAGCTAAAACATTTTGTATATACTTAAGGCATCGTCGCGGTTGTTTGTGCCAAATCTGGAATGAGGCTTGGCAAGCGAGAAGGTGCTTGCAAAAACCTTTCAGCTCAACCCGCACAGCCTGCATGAATCTGCGTGTGCAGCTAGTTACATTGCGGCGAAACTAGTGTTTCTCCAATCCATCCGGGGCCCGATGAGTGCGACGCCCGATACATGTGCGACATACATGGACATGCGGCGTCCCAAGGGCCTATATGCCGGCCCGACCTGAAAAGCGCCGAGGAAACCCGCTTTGTCTATAACCGGAACTACGAACGGTCCTTCAGATTTTGCAGCATATATGCAGGCCCGGCACGTAGAGGGTTCTCTTGCTTTGTTTAAACCTCGGTACAAATGTACTCCAGGCGTACCCATAGAGCAAATATTTGTTTCTAGAAGGGAAACAATGTTTCTTCTTTGGGGACTCAGTTTCATGGAAGTTTCGCACTTGTTTCATGTCATTACTACGGTGTTCTTACAGACTCCCCGCCCCCAATTCCACTTGTAGACACTTCCCAATCCCCCACCTTTCCTGCGTAACATTTTCTCCTGCCCAATACGGGTTTCATCACTGATTCATCTTTGTTTCATCTCTGTTTCATCTTTGTTTCATCTCCGTTTCATCTCCGTTTCATCTTTGTTTCATCTTTGTTTCATCTCCGTTTCATCTTTGTTTCATCTCAGTTCATGTCCTGCAAGTTCACTAGGTCAATTAAACGCTTGCACTTCCATGCCGGTCAGATCCGTTGTTCGCCAGATGTTCTCGGCTAATCCTCCATCCATTGTCACCCAATCGCCTAAATCCATACCATTGTTTCTGTGGTGCATGCACACAGCGCCCCAAGATATCTTCACATCAAGACATCTGAAATACTCGTAGCCGCTCGCAGTCTTCGCGCCCTTTGAACCCACGCCCATAACTCCCGCCACCACACTTGTTCTTTTGGGCGCCACTTGACTTTTTACCGCGTTGGAAAAAAACCGGGGATTCTGCTCTTTTTATATTCTCGGGCTCGTGCACAAACACAAACGCAATTGAAGTATAAAGAAGCCCACAGAAGCTTCACTGAAACCCCCCAACAGATTTTGACAGCCACTCGAAAGCGCCGCACTGCACACAGACCCCTCGCTGCCTACGCTTCCAATCCACGATTACCGCCGGTGGGTTCCTGCCAAACCCAGCACGCCACGTTTTTTTTTTTTCTTTTGCAGCCCCTCTTTTTCCCCCCCTTTCTTTTGCAAAACCCCGTGGCCATGCTCCACCACTGCAACTCGTCGTCGGCCTCGTTGGCTGCCAAAGATAAGGAGCTTCCGCCGATTCCGCAAGAGCTGCCCGTTTCCCTGAAACTGCTGCCTCATTTTCACACCCTGTGCTTCGTTCCCGATCCCCTGCCGGGGATTTTACTGCTGCCGGTCTTTCAACTGCTGCCTGTTTTTCAACGGCACGACTCTCTAAGACTGGACTTACAAAGACACGATTCCCACTCCCAGTTTGAGGCCCGACAACTGCCGGGTTCTCAGAACCAGACGTTCCAAAACCAGACGTTCCAAAACCAGACGTTCCAAAACCAGACGTTCCAAAACCAGACATTCCAAAACCAGGCATTCCAAAACCAGGCATTCCAAAACCAGGCATTCCAAAACCAGGCATTACACAAGCAGGTCTTTTCCCAAAGTTTCAAAGACCAGAGCTTCCACAATCAGACCTTAAATGACCACACGGTCGTTTCCCAGCCCGAGCCGCTCATGGCGCCAAAGTCGCTCAACCGCAAAAACGTCAAGAAACTCCTGTTCGATCCGGCGCCAACCAGCCAAAGCTTACAAGACGACTACTCCGGCGAAAGTAGTCGCTTCGACATTCTCCAGAAACCAAGAGCAAAGAAACACCCCCGCCCGGCGCCGCTCCTTAACCTTGCCAAGCCTGCTGCCCCCGACGGCCTTGGCGCCGACGGCCTAGTTTCGTCTTTACAAAGTTTGGACTTGTCCAACTCCGCCACCGACCACAATGCAGAAATCATGTCCAGAGCGGCGGGTTCCGCTTTGGGCGGTGCCCCCAATCGCCACAGCATTCATGGGAAAAGGCAGACCATAATCTCGTCCATCTCGCCAACAAAGTCCATGAACACGCCACTGCCTCGGGACTCAAAGCCCTTTGGCTCGCCTCTACCGTCCACGCCAATCGCCACCACATCCACGTCCATGAACTTGCGTGACGATGATTTGGTGCACCTCAAGGACTTGGGGTCGGGCAATTCTGGCGTGGTGCTGAAGGTGCTCCACATCCCCCTGCAAAAGACCATGGCCCGTAAGGTGGTCTTGATCGACTCCAAGTTGGCAGTGCAGACGCAGATTATCCGGGAATTACGGATCATGCATGAGTGTCGGTCTCCGTATATCATCGATTTTTATGGGGCGTTTTTACGAACAAACAACTCCATTGTCATTTGCATGGAGTACTGCAACTGTGGGTCTCTTGACAAAATCTTACAGCTCTGCGCCCCAAAGCGGTTCCCAGATTACGTGCTAAAGAAGTTGCTGCTTTCCATACTTTCTGGCTTGGCTTATCTTTACGATACGCATAAGATCATCCACAGAGATATCAAGCCGTCAAACGTGTTGATGACACATAAGGGTGAATTCAAGCTCTGTGATTTCGGCGTGTCACGTGAACTCACCAACTCCATTGCCATGGCCGATACTTTCGTCGGCACCTCGGTGTACATGTCACCTGAGCGGATCCAAGGCCTGACCTACGGGATCAAGTCCGATGTATGGTCCATGGGATTAATGCTTTACGAGTTGGCATCCGGAAGAGATGTTTGGAGCGATGAAACAGAGAACGATGACGATAACGAAGATGAGTCCAGGGCTAAGGGACCAGGAGCAAGGAATGCAGGACCCGAAGGAATTTTGGATCTCTTGCAACGCATTGTCAACGAACAATCGCCATCGCTTACAGGAAAAATGGATATGGCTTCACGCGGGCCTTTCGATGTGAATTTGACGTCGTTTATTGATGCTTGTTTGATAAAAAATGACTCCCAAAGGGCCTCTCCTGAGACGTTGCTCCAACATCCTTTTCTAAAGGATGTAGACAGCCAGGACAAGAAGGTCAAGGTGTGGGCCAAGTCCATCCGAAAACACCACAAAGGCGATTAAGCCTTTTCAAGTGGTGTTTTACCAAGAGTGAGCTAAGCCCGACTTTTCAGGGTGGGCCAGAGAAAGCACTAGGGCATTGAGACTCGGGAGATACTGGGGCCGGTTGGTATAGAAGACCCGGTGGAACAGGCAACCCCTCCGAAGCATGGCGTTGATGGTTTCACTCAGATGGCAATCTGCAGGTTCTTCAAAAACCTGGTGGTTCAGACAAAGGCCAAAGTCTCGGTCACAATGCAACCAGCGAAGGTTTCGGCGAGACATGGGCTCATCTTTCTTGGTCCGGCTTTTTTTTGTCAAGTTCTGAATCAGGGTCACATTCAGTGAATCATTGGATTTGGAAGAAGGTTCTGATCTGAATGTGTTTCCTGATTTGGATGGAATAGATGGAATAGATGATTTTTCTAAATTGGACGGAATAGAAGAGTTTCCTTCATTTGATGAAGGAACTTGTGATTTGGTTGGAAGATTCGGGCTTCCCGATTTGGCTGGAACACTTCCCGATTTGGCTGGAACACTTCCCATTTTGGCTGGAACACTTCCCGATTTGGAAAGTTCTGAACTCCTTTCCAATACAACAGACGAGTCCACAGTTCCACCATCAGTGGACATATCCAACGGGTCATGGCCGGCATTCAAGGCCCCCATGGTTTCCAAAAGTTGTTCCATCAAATACTTGTCCTTATAAGAAAGCAGCACCTGCAGGATGGACTTGTCGGGATGGTCGTCGTGGCACGTGGAAGGGCAAATCGTGTTGCAAAACATCGTCAAGCTTAACCTGGCTCGAGAGGCTGGCATTCCTGTCGATATCCCACACTGGACGCCCAATCTAAAGGCATTGGCCAGTCGTGCAAACACAAGCACGTGATGGAACTTGTTGGAGTACTTGCCCAAAAGTCCCGGGGATTCCTGCAAAGCAACCACATCCGTGAAGGTGAAGCGCAGGTGGTCAAGCTTCAAATGGTGGATCACCAAGAGACAATCGTTTGCTTCTTTGGTGCAGTCGTTGAGGAGAATCAAGACTCGGCCATGGGGGAATTTGGCCAACACTTGGCCAAGAGTATCTTGACAAAAGGAATAAAAGGGCAAGGCAATGTCAAGAAGGAAACAACAATCATGGACGGACACACAGTCACTTAACATGAGCAAAGAGTCTTGAGGCAGGTGGACCTGCATATAGTCCTGGAACCCACCCGGCAAATCTTTCCCAAACATTGGATTCAAAAGGCATGGCCATCTTCTATGGACTTCATACGAGTTTCTTTCTTCACTGGGAATTTGCTCGATTCGTTTGCAGTTGATACACAAACTTTCTCGAAATTCACCGGATCCCGTCACTCCACTGTTTTCCTCATTCGGCTGGTTCACCCCAGACTCTTTTTCAAATGGGACTTTGTTTGTCTTTTCCTCAAGTGCTTTGTTCGTCTCTGCCTCAACCAAAACTTTGTTCGTTTCTTGGTGCAAGCACCGGGAATAAGGAAACACCAACAACTTCTTGTTCGGCACCCGCAGTCCACCCACTGGAGAACCGTGCACCTTTCCAATGGTGATGTGCCCCGGAACTGTTCCCGGAGCGCCGGAGAAATCCGTGGTAAAGTCAACGGCAACGTGTTTCACCCGGAGCAACACGCTTCCTGGCCCCGTGGCGAGCTCGTGCCGTAGGATAAGCGATTCCTTGACCTTGACGTGTTTCTTGAGCACAAGCTGGTTGGAGTCCCCATGTTCAGTGCTAATCACTCGTCTGACGGGTAAGGCACTGACAAACTGGGGCAACGACTCAGGGGATTCGTCCCCGGGCGTGTGGAGCACAATCTGTTGCAGCAAAGGAGATGTTGTCATTTCAAGATGAGAATAATCAGGAACTGATCAGGAAAGGAACTGAATCAATAGCAAGATCAAAAATGGTTTTCAAGGATGATAGAACGAGGTTCACGAGTCAACTTGTTTTGAATACTTGCAAGGATCAAGAATCTAAACAAAGGGTTCTTCAACAAGTTTTTTGGTTCTTTGGTCTTTGAATTGTCTCAAACAATGGACTTGGATCAAACGAATCTTTTTATATCTGAATCGGATGGATGGATGATGATTCGGGCAAGTGGGTCCTTTTATCGGGCGAGTTGGCTGATGGAAGCTAAAAATAATGGGCCAATGTCAAGTGACTTGCGAAAATAAACAATCAATGTTAATATTTTCTTCGTGCTTCCCAACAATCACTGATAAGGTACTCACAATGCAAGAAAGTGGCACAGGAGGAAGGAACGCGATGAGTTGCGCAAACGGCAGGTGGAAACGAGGGGTTTTTGAATGGGCTTCACAATCACAATGAGGGGGCAAGTGTTTCCGAATGTTGCACGAAAAGTCCAAGGATTGAAACCTGGTTTTGGGAGAGGGGGTTGTAGATGTGGTTTTTTTTGCCTTTGGACGTCTGCACCTCTTTCGCGTACCTGGTCGAAGCTTTATGCGTATGCACGCTCGATCGCTTATTTCATTTGGATGAGCGTGTGCGCCCAACAGATGCGCCTGGCTCGTGCAGGTGCTTTCGAACCCTTGGCTCGTCCACTCACGTGCAACAACACTCCTCCTTCATGCCTGCCCTGATTTTTGGCCTCGTGTCTTCCAAAACTTTTCCTTGATCCATTCAATTTTTGTTTGCAATTTTTTCCACTATTGCAAATGGCCCTGACCGCTTTCCCTTATTTGCTCAGTGAGCCAACCGTGTTCCTTGGCAGGTGTACGGGTGTGTGAGGAAACGCACGCATCGCCAGGTAAAATGACATCCTGCACCTAGAGTGCAGGCGGTGTAGGCCTAGCCCTGTTTTCCCAATTAGACTTCAAGCTGTGTGTCTAGTCCCATCCATCCCGTCGTGTTTTCCTTTTGATAACTAAACTTTTGGGGTAACTTCCATCTCCCTTAACTGAGTCAAGACAAACAAAACTCAATTATAGTCACTGCAATCCGGAGTTAAGCTTTTGGCTTGCTTTGATTCAAGCACCAATGCAAGCGGAGGCACACGTGACGCGCCCCAGTTTTTCTGCGGCTAATCCATGAATTCGAACAATGGACCTGCAGCTACTGGCCAGTAAAGAAGTGACGCAACTTGATTGTTCGTGAACAGTCGCGCCTATTGTCCACAACGGCTTTTCTTGTTGGTGAATCATTCGTCTGCCGGTGAGTGCAGGACCATGGCCTTATAATTGGACATCGGCTAACGGAGATGGGCTTAGAGCCGCTTTTCTGGGGAAGTCCGAGCCGAAGGACCCCATTCAATGTACTGGTCGTATATCTTGCTGCAAGGTTATTTTGCCGCCCATTCAAGTTGTTGCCCTTATAATTTGTTGGTGATGGGATGTATCGTGGGATAAAGGGAGGATCCGGCGGAGTGAGCACCACAGCCTCGACGACGAAATCATTGTCTAGCCCTCGTGGGTTTTCTTGCGGCTTCAACATGCAGCCGTCCATGGCTTCAAGCTTCATCTAACAATGCCTCCTTCCAGCTTCCCAAAGTGGAAGGTAGGCCTCCGAACCCGGAGTGTGTGCCAAGTCACGTGGGCAACTGATCTAGAATACCACGTCACGTGGCCACGTCACGTGGCCAAGCGGGGGTCGGACCACCACGTCACATGTCCAGCCCGTGAGAAGGGCACAAAATCACTGTGGCGCCACCGTTTTCAATAATTCCCCCCTATCACCTATCACCACTTGGCCCTATCTCGAATACCTGTTCAGGTCAGCAGGGCTAAACTTCGATCCCAATAATTTAAATATAGATATATCATGAAACCCGTGAAAACCACTCAAGTATTTAATTCGCTCACCACATGTGAACCCATGAGAGTGCATTTGAATCGCACTGCATCTAAACCCATCGGTATCATTGATTGGGAGCCACGTTAATAGTTGAATTGAATATAATATTAGTTTCAAGTGGCGCAGAAAAGGAATATAGGGGAGGAATATGGGGGTCCAGAAAAGTCACAGTTTTTTATTCTCGTAAAGGGGCATGGGCGTCTTTTTATATTCCCCCCGCATGCAGTGAGGGCGTTTCAGATTTGCAGCCACAGACGCATGCGGTGAGCAACCCCCGTGAGGGGTTTTGTAACAGCAACCACAAACACAAAGTTATATAAACGGGTGTTTCCCTCGTCCTTTTTTTCCACTCCCTTTTTTTCCACTCCCTTTTTCTCTACTCCCTTTTTCCACCACCCTTTTTCCCTACTCCCCTTTTTCTCTATTCCCCTTTTTCTCTATTCCCCTTTTTACTCTATTCCCCTTTTTCTCTATTCCCCATTTTTCCGAACCATCCTCACCCTTCATCTTGATCTTCATCGCCTTTTCTTGTCTTCATCCTCATCTTCATCTTGATCTCTCTTTTCTTCATTTCCCCTCATCTCCACTTCTTTACTTTCCCAGACTGTTCCTTTCTTTTCTTTTCAATTGTCTCCATCAATGCATCTCCATCAATGCATCTCCATCAATGCATCTCCTCCAATGCATCTTCATCAATGGCATCCGGTTCTACTCATTCATTCTCCATTCGGCCTCAAAGCTAACCGGTTATACTAACGGATACTGGAAGAATTGGTACGCTGGCCATACCTATGACTGTTATACTTTTATATTACTGAATAAAATACTACCTGGATGAAATCGAAGTAATAGATTCCGGGCTTTCAAATCAAGTCTAGTACCATCCGGCACATAGGACACCTCAGACAGTGAACCATACCGAATCGGGAAAGCAACTACATGCAATGTTCAACAAGTGGTCAAACAATATTCAAGAGGTGACGAAGAGTATTCAAAAAGGCTTGTTTCAGTGTTTCTTAGATCCAGGACCATTTACGGGTTTCCATTTACCGGTTTTGACTGATTCTGAAACACTGAAACAGTCTCTGAAACAGTCTCTGAAACACTGAAACCCCTGAAACAGATCTGAAACACTTCTGAAACACCTGAAACAGATCTGAAACACTTCTGAAACACCTGAATATTTCATCACATTGACCACAATCGAAATCCCAATCCATCTCCCCATTGAACTCCCCATTGACCTTTCCCTTGACCTTTCCATTGAAATCTTTCACTTCCCACGTGATCATCCCATCATCGCCCTGCATATAATATCACCAACCCCAAATTTAACTCCATCCGAACATTCACTTTATCATTTCCACTGACAATGAATTTCAATGAGTCATTAATAAATAACCTTTAACCATTTCTTGAACATTGACTCGTGGTTGTTTCTGTTCCGTGATTCCCAATTCCTCATTCATCTTTCCTGTTTCCTATTTCCTCATTCCCAATTCCTAATTCCTCATTCCTCATTCCCGTTTCCTTTCCTTTCCTGAAATTTCACTCTTGTTTAATGATTCTGGTTCATGATTCTTGACTCGGACTCATCACGTTTCCATAGTCATGAGACTTTCACGGTTGACGCTTTTTTCGCTCGTTTTCGTCCAATAATGATAAACGCATGGCCTCCTCGATCATCTGATCCTCTAGAGAAACCAAATAAAAAGGGACGCGGGCGTTGGCTGGCAGCGACGTTGAGCCTCCATCTTCGTCGATGAGGAGATTGGATGCGTGAATGGCGCTGGCGGTGGCTGCTTTGCGAGCCAAGCGGCTCCGGGCCGACAAAAGCTTCTGTTCCCAATCGGGGCGGACGTAGTCTGTGGTGATGACGGCATCGGAGTCAACAGCAACGGAGGAGCGGCGGCGCAGTTTGCGGGCCACCGGGTTGGTGGGCGGGGATCCCGCCGAGGAAAGTTCCGAAACGGGCAGTTTCTCGACATCTTCAGGAATGGCCCCGAAGTCCGACCGCCGGTACTCGCTGGGCGCAACCAGAGTTGCAAGGCCCACGTGCACATCGTTCCAGGGCTCATACGTGACGCCAAAATTGGACATGGCGCAGTAAGGACAACTGGCCGGTTCTGAGATGAGATCCGAGGGCGCCGTGGGGGCAGTGCTGGAGCCAGTTGCAGATGCAGGACCAGAGACACTGCTGGCAACAACATCTTCCGATTGTTCTGATGCTGGCGCCGCTGGCGCTGTGGTTTCGGGCGTGGATCCGATGACTTCGGACGGGACGACCGAAGAATTGCCGTTTTCGTCGTGCGGCGGGTGCGGATCCAAGCGCTTGATTTGCACAAAGCACTCACTGCATATAGGCTGGCGGCAGCACCGGCTCAAGTTTAGGTTCTTTGGGAAGAAAAGAAAGCAGATGGGACACTCGGCCGCCAGGTTATACAAGCGAGCCACCAAGTCCCGGGAAAACACGGCGCGGTTTGGTGCGGCGGAGCGCACGGCGGCGGCGTACTCGGCATCGGCCCGGTTTTTTTCCTCTTTGAGCCGCTCACTGAGCTCCTGCATCCGCTGCCGAAGTTCCCGTTTCCGCTGCAAATTCAGCGGCCGGTGGATCCGATGGTCATCCACGTCTTCTTCCTCGTCATCGCTATAGGCCAGCTCGACTGCATGTAGCGGGCTTTGTCTGACCAACGCCACGATTTCCTGCTCGGTCCACGAGTCGTCGAAATCCTGAAGCGGCGTATAAAAAGGGGCTAACCGCCGGTCGATGATGAGTTGCCGGACGATTTTGGTATCAAAATCAAGGTTCAGTTTATATATTCCGTGCGGCGCCAAGTACCCGCCGTCCACCGATTCAAGGTAACGGATAATGAGTTGGCGGGCATGGGCTTCTTTGGAGGAAAGCTTTTCGTCGGCTTTGGCCGAGGGTTTGCGCAGGAGCAGCGCGGAAAACAGCGTGGTGCGCCGCCCGGAGCGCGCGCCCACCTGGCTATGCCCGGAGAAGGTTTGTGATCTCTGCCGCTCTTTGGTCGGTACGTTACCCATGGTGTTGCTGTGGTGTGGAGTGTGGAGAAGTAACCGCGCGGGTATGGTGCACACCTGTACACCAATCGAAGGGGTAATATGCAGGTGATAAGATGCAGGAACGTACCGCAGTTTGATAAACATCCGTACACCTGGACCTAGTATGCAGGAGATCAATCACCCCCTATACACTGGCCGCACACTCCACATCGTGGCTTAGCTGTCTTGGCAGTCAAGCTTGTATGATTACTCAGTAGTGAGCAGGTTCGTGGTGAAAAGTCTATGACCACTTGTTTAATTGTCCACCTGTCTAATTGTCTAATTGTCTAATGTCTAATGTCTAGTTGTCTACTTGCCTGACTGTCTAATTGTCGAATTGTCTACTTGTCAAATTGTCGAATTGTCGAATTGTCGAATTGTCTACTTGTCGAATTGTCTGCTTGTCTAGTTGTCTAATTGTCCAATGTCTGCTTGTCGAATTGTCGAATTGTCGAATTGTCTAATAATCTAAATGTCTACTTGTCTAGTTGTCTGATTGTCTGACTGTCTAACTGTCTAATTGTCTACTTGTCGAATTGCATAATTGTCTAATAGTCTAGTGGTCCAGCTGTCTAATGTCTAATGTCTAATAAAAAATGTCTACTTGTCTAATTGTCTAATAGAAGTGTCTAATAAAAAATGTCTCCTTGTCTAATGTCTAATTGTCTAATAAAAATGTCTCCTTGTCTAATACTAGTGTCTAATATTTTGTATGATTTGGCAATTCCTTAGCAAACCAAAACTCCCATTAAAATGAATGGAAAATGTGCTGCTTTTATATATTTCGCACCTCGCCATTCCTGCACATATGGAGGCTGCAAATAAATTGAGGGGTGCGAGAAATTAATATAAAAAGGCCCCTCCCCCCCCTAATTCTCACTCTTTTTTTACTCCTTTTTTTCTCTCTTTTTTACCCCTTGAATTTACCCCATTTTTTCTCTCTTTTTTACCCCCCAAACTTATTCAATTCCCGAGTTCCCAATTGTTTAAATCTACTATCTATTGAAACCATAGCGAAGGGAACGGGGTTGGAAAAATCAGGGGGGAAAAAAGACCCTATTGAGCCTGAACCTGACTCTAATTTGACATTGTGAAGGGGAATGCGGGGGTTAAGAATCAGTGGGAGTTTTTTCGGAATTCCATGAAAAATTTGGGTGTTTTTTGGACATGTTCTCATTTAGTCTACCTTAATTTCTGCGTCTACTTAAGATTCATTTCTGGAACTCTACTCTTTGCCTGTATACGACTCTAGGACGTATGGTAAGTACATTTACCGATTAGGAAAGTCACTAGTCCTTGATGAACAATTTTATTGTTCGATTTACTGGGAATGTATGCAAAAAAAAGGGGTCGTGCGAAACTCATAACAATTGTAGTCCGCTCGTTTAGTACAATACAGATCACTGTAGATGGAGTACATAGTAAAATTCGGTACAGTAATTCACAGAACAGTAACAGCCCACTAATGGCCAAACAGTCATATTAGAAAAATTGATAGTAGTGTAAATATCAGTACAGGAATAGCAGAATAGTAATCACACAAGAGTAAATCTCAGTACAGTAGTAGTAATAGTGTAAATAACAGACCAGTGAATATCACAAGAGTTTTGGCAAAAGATGTAACATCAGTACAGCTGAAACAGAGGAGTATATCTCAGAACAGGAACAGCCCACTAATGGCAAAACAGACATATCAGTAAAATTGATGGTAGTGTAAATATCAGTACAGTTATAACATAGTGAGTATCTGAACAGAAAAAACTGAACAGAAAAAATTGTACAGTACTAGCAGAATAATGAACCTCAAAATAGCACGAGTATTAGGAATTATATATGATTTTATGGGCCCTAGAATTGAGCATCTAGTTGTTAAGCGTGAACGCCTCGCAAGGCATTCCCGTACTGCATAAACATGGAATGCGCATGCAGGATGTTTCAGATTAAACAACTTAGACATCGTTCTGGAAAGAACAATGTTGGTCTGTACTCTCGTCCAACTCTCATTAGACAGGAGCTGGTCCATCTCTTGAGACGAGGGTCGTCGAACTAAGATGTACGGGTTCTCTCCCTGAGGGAAGATATAAGAGGCGAGCCAGTCGCCCTTATGTAGAGGGTGTACTGGTCTATCTCTAGTACTTAGTTAGCAAACAACAGAATACAAATGATTTAGGGTGTAGTGAAGCTCCACACTTGTGAGAGTTATTAAAGAACAACGAGATAAGTGTTCCATCTTGCGCGAAAGCTTACGCTAACGCGCAACACTAACAACGAGTAACAGTAGTCCAAGTCTCTTGACTCCTGGGCGCCCAGCAGTATATAAGTGAAGATGCGTGGACGAAATTGCCGAAGGGGCCAATCGAAGGTTTATTCGATGCAGCCAGAAAAGTATATAGGAACTAACAGGTTCGCCATGCTAGAATAATTCCCTTAGGAATCTCTCTAAACGTGTAATACAGTATAGGAATATACAAATTGATACAACTTTAGTTTATACAGTCGCAAAACCTGCTCAGTCCTGGAAAGGAGAGCAGTAAATCTGAGTACAGTAATAACGGGACAGTAAGATTAGAAGAGTAAATCTCAGTACAGTAATAACGGGATAGTAAGATTAGAAGAGTAAATCTCAGTACAGTATTAACGGGACAGTAAGATTAGAAGAGTAAATCTCAGTACAGTATTAACGGGACAGTTAGATTAGAAGAGTAAATCTCAGAACAGTAATAACGGGACAGTTAGATTAGAAGAGTAAATCTCAGAACAGTAATAACGGGATAGTAAGATTAGAAGAGTAAATCTCAGAACAGTAATAACGGGACAGTAAGATTAGAAGAGTAAATCTCAGTACAGTAATAACGGGACAATAAGATTAGAAGAGTAAATCTCAGTACAGTTGGAGAACAGTACAGTTTTAACGGAACAGTAACATAACAGTAAGGTAAAAAGAGAAATGAAACAGAAGAGTAGATATCAGTATAGTAATGGCAGTAGTACACAGTAAATCTCAGACCTGGGAATTACAGTTTTGTAGGAACAGAACAGTAACAGAAGAGTAAATCTCAGAACAAAAACAGATTCTTAATTAACAGAGGAGTAAATCTTAGAACAGTGGGACCAATTCAGTAACAGAAAAGTAAGAGAACAATAAAAGAGAAGAGTAAATCTCAGAACAGTCATACCAAAACAGTAACAGAAGAGTAAATCTCAGAACACTAGCAGATTATTAAAGAACAGAGGAATAAATCTCCGAGCAGTGGAAACAGTTTAGTAACAGAACAGTAACAGTGCAATAAAAGAGAGTAAATCTCAGAACAGTAATACCAAAGCAGTAAAACAAGAGTAAATCTCAGAACAGTGACAGAACAGTACAGTTTTAACGGAACAGTAATAAAACAGTGAATCAAAGAACGGTAAATATCAGAACAGTGATATTATAACAGGAATATCTGTGCAGTAAATATCAGTACAGTAGTGGCAGAAACACATAGTAAATCTCAGTACGGTGAATATCAGAACAATAGGAGCCGGACAGTAAGAAGGAAGAGTAAATATCAGTACAGAATAACAATACAGTAAACGAGAAGAGTAAGTCTCAGAACAGCAAGAAAATTAGAGTAAATCTCAGCACAAACATCACAACAGTAACACAAGAGTAAATTTCAGCACAGTACATTTAATGGGGGGTTGGTTTTTTTTTAAAATAGTTACAAACGACAAAACACGTGACCACGAAAACCACCACCAGAAACAAGGCTCACTCCTTAGACCACCGGACATTTGGAAACTCCTTTTTCGTCTCGGGCCCAAAGGGTAAAAAGTACACTTCTGCATCCAGACATTCGGCCTCGGGTCTCTCATACGTCAAAACGTAGTACTCGTTAAGGTCGTTCCTGCACAGATAAAAGCGCTTGTTCAAAACCTTTCCTTTTTCGTCCAAGTCCCATTTGGTGGCAGGAAGTTCTGGGCCGTACACGACTAGACTGGCATAGAGTCCTACATTAGCAAAGTTCTCCTTGGTTCCGATGGTGGCATGGCCTTTTTCAAGGGTAAATCTGGAAGGTGGAATTGCGCTTCCAATTGCGCTTCCGCTTCCGCTTGCGCTTGCGCTTTCATGGTAAAATGCGCTATACGTCGGGTCTTGCGGAAATGCTTTTCCGAAAAGCGGGAAAATCGTCTGGTTGACTTTGGCGTACATGGCGTACTCCACGGGGTGGCTGGCGTATTCCTTGGCCTGGGCCCAGGCCGTGGGGATGAAAATTAGGGCGAGAAAGTGTTGACTTTTCATGTTGATGGGCCGGTGCATAGACGTGGTGCGGACTCTTTATACCCCAGCTCCACGCCAAATCGTTGCAAGGGGCTTGTAAGGGGTTCAATGAGCGGTTACGACTTGTGGTTACCGGAGACGATGCAGGATTGATTTAAAAAGAGGGTTTTGGGAAAAATAGCCTGGGAAGAGACCTCCGGGGTCATGCGGTCCTGCAGATAAGCCCGTTCTGGTCACTTTATCCTTGAAACCAAACAACGGATGGTGTTTCTGATGGCCTGATGCTTGCATTCAGCCTAGGTAAAGTCGTGGATTAGAGTGTTGGAAGGAGGGGCTGTAGTAATCTGAAACAACCTTAAATATAGCTGAAACACACCTGAAACACGCTTGAAACAACCTGAAACACGCCTGAAACACGCCTAAAACAACCCAAAACACATTCAGAACTAAAACCACCAAACCCCTCTTCAAATGTCTTTGTCTGCATCAAATTCCTTCGCATCTAACGGAAATTCCCACCACGGAACTTTATAGCCGAGGTCTTCGAGCCGTTTTAAGCTTTTTTACACGTGATTTGCGTTTTCTACATGACCAAAGGAATTTGTACCTATTTTTTTTAATATTCCGTCAAAATTCTGATTCCTTTTCCCTGTTTGTCTAATTTTGTCCTTGTCTAATTTTGTCCTTGTCTAATTTTGTCTTGCCGGTTTTTCCAGCAAATATCGCTTTCTGTCCGATTTTTAATCCCAGAAAAATTCTAGGAGGATCTGGTGAACGTAACTTTAGTCTTTCTACCATTTTGATTACATGAAATTGCTTTTGAAGGGGTGAATGGGGATGGAATTTCGCTTCTAAAGCGAGGCCTGCATATAACCCCGGGATCATAAGATTATCCAAAACTACACAGGATTCCGAAATGATCCGAAACACTAATCTAGATTAAACTTAGAGTTGAATCCAACAATATTAGCTGTTTTTGGAGTGTTTCACACCCGTACATTTTGGATAATAACCGTATTTTTCCATACGTAAGCTATTTTGGAGCCAGATAATCATCAAGCTCTTGAATTAATCATCCAATTATTGTCTTAGATGCACTCTCCAATTCCTACAAGACAAGAGATGAACACAGAAAAAGTTATTTGAAAATCGGTGGACTTTTGCCCAGGTGTACTGCACATAAGAGACGTATGGACAGATTTCCTGGCCAAAATGCACTCTTACAAAGCCAGTTACCGGGGTTTAAACTCCGGGACGTTCCAAAAAGATACGTGATTGTATCCTAATCAGCCTGTCGCACTTCAAATGGACTATTTTGGATTTTAGTAGTGTGGTACTGCATATAGTCAATACTTCAATTTAAACCTACAATAGTCTATGTACAGTCCATTAGCGAAGCCGGATCTAGTCAAAATTCATTAGGACTTAGATTACCGTAAATCTGCTCATTCCAGTGTACCTGTAAACTATACTTGAGTCCACGGCACTATATGCAGGACAGTGCCAAAAAATCCAGTTACCATCCTTATTTTTGCCCCAGACCTCGAATAGTTTCATGAAGGATTCATAGCAAACTCAAATAATAAGCTTACGGTAATTTCCTGGCGAATACACGGAACTTAGGCTAATTTTTGAAATTAAAGAGGCCGAATCGGAAGATAAAATCTTATTTTGTTAGCCTTGCCAAACTTAATTCCTGTAAATCGCCATTTCAAAACACTGACTTCCGTATTTGGTCAATACACGCCAAAAACAAATACAAAAACGCCCAAAATAGCATCACTAGCCACCAAAACATACGCCAAATTCCCATTTTTCAGCCTAAAAAAGATGAGGCGTATACCTTATCTTACTATCTTGTATATTGCACGAAAACACCAAATAATAGTATCGGAGGGGACACTACAAAACCGTAAGATGGTACTGTCCTGCATACTATACACTACCAGTCCATTATTTCCTTCTATACTACTATACTATAAGATATAACAAAACTAAGAGATAATACCAAACTAGAAGATCCTGATATTTGCATAAAATACTACACTACTGGCCAATTAGATTTCACTGTCCTGCATATAACGCTAACCTACGATAGCATATACTACTATACCATCAGATGTAATGTCCTGTGTACTAAAGTAATACACTAATATACGTAAATAATCACCATACTGTATTGGCCTATTAAACTGAAAGGTGCTGCATACTATACACGACTATACTATAGTGATGTCCTGCATACTAAGCTAAACTACCATACTTCACCCCACTACACTATCAGATCTTGTGACCTGCGTATTATACTGGTATACCGCAAAAGACACCATGCAATGTCTACTAAATATAATGACTATGCAAAGCTATACTAGAGTGTTGTCCTGCGTATTACTATGGTGTCCTGCATACAACAACACACTACTATACTATTCCCCCCAATCTCCACTACACTATAAAATCCTACTGTATAAACTTCATCATCACACTATGAGATCCACTGTACTTTGTATTGATTTTCGTTACTATACTATAAGATATTGTCCTGCATATAGTACTACTATAAGATATTGTCCTGCATATAGTACTACTATAAAAAACCAGATCCAGCGGAACGATGAAAAAAAGAAAAAAACAGCATTAGGTCCTTGAGACTAGTACTCAGCTCAGAGACTATTTCTAGCATCAATTTCGGTGGTTGAAGTGACGTTCCTGGCATAAATCCAACCCTAAGAGTTAGATTAGTATTTTAATTACACCTATACACCACAACTACTACCTTAATTTACTACTATTTCTGTAATGACTTTCACTAAACTTAGTATTAGCTTTGGTGTTTTTTTTTTTTGACGTTTAATACTCTTACTTCTAGTTTTCCTGCATATTGTCACCGCACCGGTCAGTTTTCAGTTTCGCACCCAAAACCTCTTTTCTCACAAAAAACACGCTAAAACACACAAAGCAACACCAAAAATTCTCGTCCAAACTTAAACCAAATACAAAAAAACGTAAACGAAAAACCATGGTACCGTATGTTCCTGTATACTGATACTAAAACCCTTTATGCAGGTTTTTTAGGGCTCGATCTTAGAAACTGATTCTGGATCTTAAAGTAAAACTTACAATTATAGTTATTGTTCTTTTCAGATGTTCTGGGAAAAGTCTCTCTTATATATGGGAAAAAACAACAATCCAAAGAGCCAAGTCTGATCAGTAAAACAGTCACTTTTTAAGTACTAGTTTAGAGTGATGAACCAGAATAGACAGGACCGAAGCTAGAACTAATGTACCCTACTTAAGAGAATGATTTTTTTCCAACAAAACCACTGGGCCGGATTACGAAGCTGGATACGAAAATGCTCCACATAGCCACTGTAGAACTGTGAGTCTTAGAATAGTCTACCAGTAGAAAATAGAGTGGAGTCTTTTAGAGTGGAGTCAGTTTTTTTTAGATTGCCTTGTTCCATTCCACGCTTTTGGTCTGGCCCCTCTGTCCGTTTCCGTCTCTGGTGGTCTTTTCCTTCCTTCCCTGCGTATTCCAGTCTTTTCCAGTCCTTGTTTCAGCCCGTTTCCATTCCGAGTTCCAGTCATTTCCAGTCTTTTGTTTCCGGTCCTCTGTTTTCCTGAATTTCCTTTCTTGATTGTTATCCCAGACCGCTCCAGTGCATTCCTTTCCATCATTGTCCATATCTAGTCCGTCCTTAGACTCTGCATACAGTCAGTTTTTTTAGAGTGGCTTAGTAGAGTAAAAGAATAAATAGGTAGAGTTCACTTAGTAAGATGAAACACGTCTCGTGATTCTCCAATAAGCAACTTGAAGTCCTCCACCTTCCTTTCGAAACCAAGGATGGCTTGCTCCTCAAGGAAAAAAAACTCCTCGTTCTTTAATGCTTCAAGAAACTGGTCAAGCAATGCATTGACATTTTTGAGCAAAACTTTCTTGATCTTGATGTTCTAATCTTGATGTTCTGATCTTGATGTTCTGATCTTGATGTTCTGATCTTGATGTTCTGATCTTGATAGTGTTTTGGTCCATAAGTCTGGCAGCACCGTTATCTGAGGGAGAAACTCCAAGGGCTTTTTTTTGGAGATCGCTGGGACCTTTGACGTATTGAGAATGTCGCTCTAATTGGGCAGATTCAAGACCCGGTCGAGAAATATACTCATGAACGAGTTGTTGGTGCTGTCCAAAGGCACGAACAATAGGAGTTTGTGGAAATCGTCCAAGGCCGATTGGGAATGATTGGTCTGGACTTTTTGGAATCATGTATATGCCGGTGTGCTCTAATGACCATAACGAAAGAGGGTCCTGGGAAGAGGAGCTAGTTGTGGGAGGTAATAAGTATGGCACTTCAGAGAGCTTCTCAGTCATTCATCCAGTTTCTTTAAACTAATATCAGGAAATGCATACTCTTCTTTTCAAACAGCTGAAGTTTTTATACTATCAAATAATCCATAAATACTACTATAAATATTATAAGATACCACTATACTACAATATTGATTTGTCCTGTATATTACGCTCACATACTATCTATACACTACTACATTATACTATATGCAGGACATTATGAGATCGCAATGTCCTGCACACTGTACCATGTCAGACTACCATGAAACACTACTCCTCTACTGTACTAGAAATTACTACTGTACCATAAATTACTACTGTACTATAAATTACCACTGTACTAGAAAATACTACTGTACTATAAATTACCACTGTACTAGAAATTACTACTGTACCATAAATTACTACTGCACCATAAATTACTATTATGCTACGTAGATTTTGGTTTCCCGAGATTCGGTGATTTTCTGTTTGAGTCGATCTAGAGTTTCCTGTATACAGAGAGTTTCGGGGAAACTGATGGAGAACTTTAAGGGCGGGAATAACTCTGCTTTTTTCTTATACACAGGAAAAACTCTGCTTTGTTCTTATACACAGAAAAACTCTGCTTTATTCTTATACACAGGAATGACTCTGCTTTGTTCTTATACACAGGAATAACTCTACCTTGTTTTTCTTATACACAGGAAAAACTCCATCTCTTTTTCTTTTTCACCGGAATAACTCTACCTTTTTATCCCACTTTAAAAGGTATTTTTGAAGAACCGGTTGCCAGTTCCGGAACTGGCCGCGACACACCCGTGCACCAGACAAGGTCAGTAGAAAAAGGTCCAACGCAAAGCCCCCTTTTTCACTCCAAATTTGCTGAAAATTGGTTTATTGGAATGCTGGAATTCCGGACATTCCAATGGATATTTTAAAGTGAAAATTATCGGAGTGTGTGCTTGGCTATACCACCTAGTCATTCCTCTAAATACACTACCAGAACCGTGCACCCGCACCAACCACACCACAGCCACTCTAGAAACACTCCGAATCACTTCAGAGCCACTCTAGTGATCCGACAAAATTAGAATTTTTAATACTTGATTTACTGGGCTCAACTCCAGCTGTTTTTTGGTGCAGGTTTCATGTTTTTTCAGTATAGGTCCACTGATCTGCAGTGATGTCTATGTACAGGAAAATATGCATGAATTTCAGCTGTGTGCAGTCCAATATGCATGATTTTGTCTATATACAGGCCATCATCATATTCGGGTTCGAATACAACCTGAATCCACACATCTACCTCCCTAATTACTAAAAAATGAATTGAAATTATTGATTATTGTATTAATATTCGAAGAAAGTAAATGTGTGGCGAACAATGGAGTTCCGGGCCGCACAAGAGTTGAATAACCTTGTATTTCGGCCCTTTAAATGGGAAATTCAAATATTTTCAGGTCCCTCTTTTCAGCTCAACAAAACTTCAGCTCAAAGGGACTTTAGCCCAGCAAGGATTCAAGCTTTTACCGAAATTATCAGCTCTTTCCGAGTCTTTTTTCCAGAAAAACAGTTACCGGGGTCGTAGACCGACTCCAAAACCAACGGCAATCATCAGGAAAACAATGGCCACCCAAACTAAGCCAAGCACAGCACTGGCGATTTTCTGTGTGCGGCTGTAGCGACGATTATAGCGTCTCAGAAGGCCATTTTTGGACGCAAACCCCAGCCGAGAAAAGCCTCCGTTATCAAAAACTCCAAGAGTCACAAGAAAGAAAACAGGCACGGCCAAGAGGGCCAGAAGCATGACCAAAAACCACCGGGACCACAGGTAATGGGAGCCGAAAGATGGGTTTTTCGGCGAACCGTCCCATTTCTCCGCCCATTTTTCCAAGTCGTAGCTTGGAGCAGGAGTCCCGTTTTCATTGGCAAAAATCAGATCGTTTCCACCAAACATTGCGTGCTGGAGGTTTGGGTTTGCGTGGGTTTCTCGAACCATGGAAGAAGGAAGCGAGAGTAAATCGCTGCTACCACTTAAATTAAGGGTCTGGAGCGGCCTGGTTTGGTTCTGGGCAACCACACGGTGACGGTTGGGGAAATGGGGGGTGGGAACGGGTGCAGAAACGGGGCGTTGGGTGCCTTTGGCGAACCTAGACTTTCTGGAAGGTTTTGAGCCCGGCGAGTTGAAGCCCTGCGGGTACTGCAGATAAGGTTGCAATTCCTGCATATTATAAGAGTGTTCCTGCATATTGTGCGAAACCTGCATATTATCAGTATCTTGCAGCCGCTCACTCCCCTCCTTCAAAAAACCTAGCCCGGTTCCCCCTGAAAGTTCCCCCAGTTTGCGTGGTTTCAGACCAGAATACGGAAGCATCTGCTGAACCGAGTTATTATTGGAGTCCTGCATAGAAGCGGGGTTGGCATCAAAATTAGAGGTCGAGACCCGCCGGGCCGTTCTCGTCCCGTCCACCATCGATACATATACAGGTTTGGGCACATCCACATGCAGTGCCGCCTGGCCCTTCTTCTTCTGAGCCTCATAAACGGACCATCGGTTTGCGGGGGTGTTATGGTCCTGGACTGTATATAGCGTGATGGGGAGTTCCAGACTCAGGTCGATTCCGGCAGACAAGCTATCGGTGTTATACACTGAATGACCCGAGTGACGAGAAGCCAATTCTTGGGTTGGGGCAAGTCCTTGATTTGAGATAAGTCCTTGATTTGGGACAAGTCCATGGTTTGGGACTTTTGGCCCTGAAAATTGGTCCTGGTCTATTTGCTGGTCATGAGGATCCTCGTGGCCTGCATATAGCGCGGGGTCATCCATTTGTTCCCTTTGACTATTTCCACCAACAAAAGTACTTTGACTCTTTTGGCTTGGATCTAGAAACTGGACTCGGTTATGAGGATCCTGTGCTAGAGTCTGGGCCAGCATTTGCGCTGGAGGGGGCACGGGTTCTTTTGGCCCGAGTTGGGATAAAAGTTCCCCACTAGAAAGTGAAACGCTGAAGCTGGACGGAGACCCTAGCGAATGGCGGTCATGGGACGCCGAGGTCCGAGGCGTGGCGGGGAGTTCCGGTCTTCCAAACGGGACGGTTAAAGCGCCAGATGAAGATGTGGTTAAAGATTCGGAGTTTGCCGAGGAGGGGTTGGATCCGGGAACCTTTTTAGAGTCCAGGGGTAAAACGTGGGCTGGAACTTGGGCTTGGGCTGGAACTTGGCCTTTTGTGGCAGGGCGTTGGGACATTTTGGGAATGCCACGGTGCAGATTCGAACCCGGGCCCGTGGTGTCTTTTCCAACTAAACCTTTTGGTTCCAGTTTCTGTTCTTTCTGTTCTTCCCCTCTCAGTGTGTGGTTCCCCTCTTTTATGTCAGGCTCCTGCATACTGCGCTCCTCATCGTTAAATGTTTCACTGAACCGGAACGTGGGTCGATCAGAACTATAATCCTGTATAATCAGGTAAATGGACTCGGCACCGGTTTCCGATTGGACTTCCGCAGAGACATCGTCTCGGGACGACTCTGAATCCGCCAATTCTTCCAAATCAACCTGTTTCGGGATGTACGGGTTCGACGAGGTGGAATAGAACGACGTTCGCGATTCGTGGCCCGCTGCCCGGACATGATTGGCGCCTCCGGATCGGGCACTTTCGGGGCTCAGCAGGGTTCGTAGCAAGGGGATATTGAGCGATTGGAGGAACGGTTTTCGCCCGGAATGTTCGGAGTTCATAATAAACGGTCAAAACTGATCTGAAACAAGGTGAAAAAATGAGTGATTTGAAACAAAGATGAAACAAAGATGAAACAAAGATGAAACAAGATGAAACAAAGATGAAACAAATGGAACAAAGTGAAATGAGGGAGTCAGAATGGCTGAACTGAAAGGATAAGTGAGTGTAAGCGAGTAAGCGAATTAGCGAGTGTAGGGAAAGCGAATGTAGGGAAAGCGAATGTGGCAAGTGGGAGCTCAAATCATCAACAGGATGTAAATGGCAGGATTAGAAGAGCCCAGGGAATCGGGAAGTGGTGAAACAGGGGTGTAACACGGGATTTGGCTTGGAATTAGGGTGAAACAGCGATGAAACAGCGATGAAACAAGGTGAAACAACGATGAAACAATGATGAAACAACGGTGAAACACAGGGATTAGGGGTTGAAATGAAAGTATAGCTTTGAAGTTCGTTTGACACAATCAATAAGGGATTCAGATGATACCAGGCTAAAACGGTGGGCTTGGATACGGAAGGAGATGATGTGAAACGTGGATGAAACAATTGGACTCGTTAACTATTCGGGGTCACTTTTGAAGGGATTGTGGCACAAGGATGAAACGTGGATGAAACGTGGATGAAACAATATATACACAGGAGGAAGCAAAGGAGGGTGGTGAGTGGGTGGCCGGCGGCCGGGGAGGGGGATATACGGAAACTCCAGATCGTGAAAATGGAGGCACTTTTAGTGTGGTACTTGCAAGGCAATTTTGAGGCAGGGTGCCTGCACGGGCTCTCCAAGCGCGCGCCCCACCCGTACATGTTGCGCCAAGTGGCAGACGTATTTACGAATTAGCCGAATGTGGTTCATTACTTGCATTAAACCCGTACCTCCGCGAATCCAGAAGCTCAATTCTAGACGTTGGGCTTCGTGCCGCCGTGCATATGCAAGGAATCGACTGAGATTCATGTGGCGATTAGCCTTGGTTTAGTCTGGTTGCGTCTAAGGAGTATCGTAATAACAAATGATGAAGTTTTTATGTTGGATGTCGTAAAATGTCGCCCAATGTCAAAAGTCGCTTTTGTCCAATGTCGTTTTTGATCAATGTTCATTTTTTCTAATGTCGTTTTTGTCTAATGTCGCTTTTTGTCCAATGTCGTTTTGACCATACCATTACATAGTACCTACCGGTTTCATACCGGTAGTCTAATGCACCTTAAGCTATAAACAATTATTTATAATCTCTTGGCGTTTTTTTTGGAAAGTGGAATCACAATGAAAAAGTGGTATGTGCAGGACAATGGAGGAATTACCAACTTAAGACGAGACCCCAGTACATTTCCCAACTAGATCCCCTGCACCTGGCGCTGCAGGACCAGCCCCCCAAAACGGGAAGCCAAGTATCCAAAAAGCTTGTGATTACGACCAATCCGTTACTACGGCATGTATACAAGACGCACGGAAGATTCCCCCCAATTACATGAAATAGCCGTACCCAAACCAGCCCTTCCCACAAGAAAAACGGCGTATCAAGACGTACAGGAAAAGAATGGTAATTAGTATAGAGTATAAATCAGTACACCAAAGTTCCAAAGTTCCAAAGTTCCAAAGTTCCAAAGTTCCAAAGTTCCAAACCTCCAAACTTCCAAACTTCCAAACCTCCAAACTTCCAAACTTAACGATACTCAACAAATTCGCGCACTACTTCTCAGAAACTGCCTTCACCCACCGGAAAATCCACGTGAGCCGGTAGTAGTTTCTGAACAATTACCATGACATAAAACTCGGATTCCTACAACACAATCAGCAGTGAATCACACATTTGTTTGGCTACCGGGGCCTTCTCTAGAGCCTTTTAAATAAGCTTGTGATATCCATACAAAGAATATTTTGCATTTTATACCATACAGAATATTTTCCATAAAAAAATAGTAAGAAGACATCAAGGCGTGTAAAACGATATCAATAAAAATCCCATACTATCATACCGTCATCATGTGTGGAAGCTTATTCGGGAGTTGGTACAGTGAGATTGGAAACGTGATGGAGACCAGTTCATAGTCGCATTCGATGCATTCGATGCATTCGTCGCGGTCCAATTCTGTCGCGGAGGCTGGATGCAGGATGCAGGGTGCTGGATGCAGGAGAAATGGTGGCCCACAGTCTGGAGGCTGGTTTTATCGTCTGGTTTTATCGTCTGGTTTTTTCGTCTGGTTTTATCGTCTGGACGCTGGTCCACCAGATTTGCCACTAGACGGAAATTCCCAACGAATCTTGTGATCGAGGATATCATCTTTGAAAAAGTTGGTATTAATACAAGCCTTCGGGAACAAGATCCTAGTATCAATATATCATCAACATATAGTGCAATCATGAGTAGCTTCCCCTGAAGGTGCTTGTAATACACACATGGTTCTGATATACATTTTTTGAAACCAAATCTCTCAATGGCTCTATGAATGACTTGATCCATACGTCCTGCTTACCATAGAAAAACGAGGCCTGTTTCAATCCATATAGAGTCTTCCTTCAGGCTGTCTCAATTTCTTCCTTCAGGCTGTCTCAATTTCTTCCTTCAAGCTGTCTCAATTTCTTCCTTCAGGCTGTCTCAATTTCTTCCTTCAGGCTGTCTCAATTTCTTCCTTCAGGCTGTCTCATAGATCTCTTCATCTAAGTGTCTGTTTAAAAATGCAGTCGTGACATTCATTTGTCTGATTTGTAAACCTTGTTTCACAGCAATGGCTAAGACCATTCTTAAGCTTTCAAACCTAAAGACGGGTGAGAATGTTTCTTGGTAATCAATACCCTCTTTCTGGAAGTTACCCAATACCACTAATCGTGCCTGATATGCAATTTATCGTCTGGAGGCTGGTTTTTATCGTCTGGTTTTATCGTCTGGTTTTATCGTCTGGAGGCTGGTTTTTATCAATGAATATTTATCTTAGATCAGCAATAGAAATATTGTTATTGACAGTCATTGTCTTCACTTGACGCATTTCCCATACAAAAAAAGACAAAAGAAACAAGCGGATGCAACACTTTTGTCATGACCAAAATAACGAATACCTTGAGAAAAGGATCGTACAAGTTGAAAAGTTCCTTTTGTTGATGATTTCGAGAAACTGCTACTCTTGATGAGATCTTTATTCTCTGCAGGATTATATCGAAAACAAGAGGGTTCCAGATCAAGAAATCAGACTGCCATCTTTGGATCATGTTTTTTCTGAGTACTTTGTTTGTGGGGTCCATGACACGTGACGTGACAAGAGTGTAAGGGCCCTGCATCAACCATCGAGCCAATATGCAGGACAAGAACAATATTCTCCAGATCAGAAAATATCAAGCGTGAAAAACAACAAAAACCATTTTTAAAGCTTATAAGGACATAGCCGAATTGGGAAACTTGTTAAATGTTTGGTGATCTCTCGGAACTCCGAGAGCCTGGATTCAGTGGGTGGTGCACGTGACACAAGGACCCTGCACTAAAAAAAAGAGCCCGAAAACGACCAAAGTTCCCGGACCATTGGTTCGTTTAATGAGAATCGAACTCATATTTATCGATTATCAATCAATCGTTTTATGTCAGAAACTCAAGATATGCGTAAATATGGTGGTTTAATTGATTACAAGCCTCACCATTCTCGTTTCCTGCAGGTAAGGAGAACACGTGAAATCTGTTGAACTTAAACCCTTGGTTAGTCCATAAGCTGGAACTATTACGATATTGGTTTCTAGCACTCTATTCAGCGTGGCACTTTGTTGCCACTTCTGTCTTGGGGTGTACTGGTCTGCCCGTAAACTAGTACTAGAGAATGGCTATTTCCTCTCCTTAACTGAGCTGTTTCGATACCCGTAAAACCCTATGAGCGGCACCTCCTTCTTATATAGTCACGCCGTGGCCCATCGAGGCAAAGCCACCCGGTGGATTTCGATGGCTCCTGTATGTAGAAGACCAAGTCCTGTTTCATCTGGACATACTCACGTTCAACAGCTAGTGTTGCGCGTTTGTATAAACGCGGTCATAATCTGGCACGTGAGTCTCATTGGTTTCCAATAACGCTTTTAAGTAGGGAACTTCTGTAGTCATTTCTTTGCTTGTATTTATTGTTCTCTAGTCCCGGGAATCCTTATTCCTTATCACAAGCTAAACAGATTTGATGATCTCTTTCAATAAGGTGGAAAACCTCCCACCTTCTATATCCAACTGAATGGCGTAGATCCATCGGAGAATAGTTCGAGGAAGAAAAAAGTATAATCACGCTGTTAAAAAAACTGAGGGGGGGGGGGGGGATCGCCTATTTATATACCGCAGAAACAGGCGGTTTTGTGGCGGCCCAAATATGAAACGCGCGCGGCGTGCGAATATAAATTGCAGCCAGATCCGCTTCTCAGAACTTCCACCCTCTTTTTTCAGCACGCCCCTTCGTCACCGACTCTGCGTGAGGGAATATTATTAGAGATCATTCATTGGTTCCAGACACTCCACTGGTCGGCTTTATACCCAACATTGGTTCTTACCTCCGTGTTTCATCTGTATTCCCCGCATCCTAAACTTCGGAGTACATTCCCCTTTTCTTAAGTTTCAGTATGCTGTACATATGAGACGTGCGAGTCTCAGTCTCATATGTTGAGACGGGCGAGTCTCAGTCTCATATGTCGAGACGGGCGAGTCTCATATGTTCAACACTAACGTTCAACAAGACTCACCATTCTCGCTTCCTGCAGGCTATGAGAACACGTGAAATCGGTGGTTATTCACTACAACCAGTTAAGTGATTTGGACTCGGCCATGCACTACTGTGCTGAAATATACAAGGGGACAATTGGCACGATTTCCCGGTGGAAAGTCGTTTGAACTAGGTCAATCAGTTGGATATATAAAACAGAAGGTGTCCCGCCTTATTTGTGGAGATCATAATTTCATTAAAGTCAGCTCAGCTTGTGATAAGGAAGAAGGATTCCCAAGATTAGATAAGCAAAAGATGAGTACTCAAGTTCCATACTTAAAGGAGTAAGGATTGTTAGGCAATGAGAATCACGTGCCAGACTAAAAGAGGGCGTTTCTGTTAACGCGCAACAGTATAAGTGCGAATAGAGTATATTAAGTAATCTAAAGTTATCGTATTGTATATTCCAGAATACTATAAAGAGTGGATATGGTAGTGTACAGTACTAGCAGTATGTTTCAGAGTATTGACGGAGTACTACAACGTTCCAGTAGTGTCTATAGTTTAGGGATTGGAGGTAGTAGAGTATAGTAAGGAGAATGGAGTTAGTAAAGGTCAAGATCAGTGGGGTAAAGTGTAGGAAATACTTTTAGGGTTAGTGGCTGTAGAAAGGGCTGTAGAAAGGGCTGTAGAAAGGGCGGTAGAAAGGGCGGTAAAAAGGGCTGTAAAAATGGCGGTAAAAAAGGCTGTAAAAATGGCGGTAAAAAAGGCGGTAAAAAGGGCTGTAAAAAAGCGAGGGGGGAGGGCTGTAAAAGCGAGGGGGAGGGCTCATTTATATATTTGAGAATGCGCGATTTAAATGGCGATTCAAATGGCTGCGAATCGTGGTGGCGTGGCGTATGCGCGTGGATATATAAAGCCTCACCCCCTCCCCCTCCACATCCGCCCCACTTTTTTGGACCCTTCAAAAAACACCTCCTTTTCCTAACCAAGTTTAATTGGTCATGTGATTTTTAATATGATCATGTGACTTTGAATATGATCATGTGATTTGAAGAGATCATGTGACAACATCATACGACCAATCAAAACGATTCAGCTGACCCCTGATCATCTCTTGAATGTGACTATTTACTGTGATTATTCAATATTTACTTCTATCGTTTCCTTTGAATATCTACTATGATTAATTACTATGGAGTCTTTACTATCGATCATTTACTATGACTATCGACTTTGATTATTCACCAAGATTGTTCACTATGATTATTGATTATTGATTATTGATTATTGATTATTGATTATTGATTATTGATTATTGATTATTGATTATTGATTATTGATTATTGATTATTGATTATTGATTATTGATTATTGATTATTGATTATTGATTATTGATTATTGATTATTGATTATTGATTATTGATTATTGATTATTGATTATTGATTATTGATTATTGATTATTGATTATTGATTATTGATTATTGATTATTGATTATTGATTATTGATTATTGATTATTGATTATTGGTTATGTCACCATTACAGTCCGACTCTGATTCTAATGTTGATTCCAATGTCTTTTTAATGCTTGACTTTTTACCATCAATATTGAATTAGTTCATTGATTATCAGAACAATAATTTTGATGATGACTCTATGAATAATTTGAATGGTAATTGATAATGATCGCTGGATCTTTTTTCTGATTATTGATATGAACCAAAAAGCTTTTGGTAAATGATGACTGGTTTGAAAAGGTTATATTCCCATTTGACCTGACAATCATTGTTGGTTTTCTGATCGTTAACACCAAGAAGAATTATACATCTTATACAAATGATACCTCGAGCCAGGGGGGCCGTGTTTCCGGGATAACGGATATTTACACCACTATAGCTGTCTCTGGGATCATTTGTTGTGGCCTGAAGAGATATGGACATAGATCGATAGTATATTGATCATTTACTAAAGCTGTGATGTGCACCTACATGTTCCATGAACCGGCATATATTACAATTATTGGACGCTACAGTCAGTTCCATCCAGCAAGAAGCATAAACTAGTCATCTTGGACTGGGAACTGGAGACCTGACCGAGAAAGGAGTGACTGGGTGACTGGAGACTAATAAAGTCTCAATCTCTCTCTCTTCATGAGAGAAGTCAGGGTCAGACAAGCGTCTGCAGTGGACGAAGAGGAGGAGGAGCCACCGAGCAAACCACTGAGCAAGCTTCCGCCGCCCAAGAGCGAGGAAGCAAGCCCAAGGATTCCGGATCCCGAACTTGAGTCGGAGTCGGAGTCTGTGGTGGTGGTGGCAGTGGTTGTTCCTGTACTTGCAGAAGCCTTGGCCGCACTTCCTGAGTCGCTGGAGTCCGAGCCGGAATCATCGGTCAAGGAAGAGATCAACGAGCCCAAAAGCGAAGAACCACCGGAACTGGAAGTAGTGTCCGTGGACGTGGTATTGGTGTTTACTGCAGACAGACACTCGCCGTCGAAAGCAGAAAGAGCCGTGGTGGCGATCTTGGAAAGCGTGGAGAAGTTGGCAAGTTCTTTGATAAGTGCAGGAAGAAGGCCGGATTGGGTCACGGCGGAAACAAGCCCGGAAACAGACACCAATCCGTCTTCATAGAGCTTCTTCACCAATGCTCCGGCAAAGGAAACAAAGTCCATATCCGTCAACACGGTCTCCACTACCTGCAGGGCTAAGCCCGAATCTGCCAAGCTTTCCAATACGTTTATCACCACATCATCCACATCGCGAGCCAGAAGGTCTGAGTCTCTGGCCGAAAGTTGGGTTATTCCTGCATCCAGGTCGTCTTCCATATTTTCCCTTTTCACGGCTTCCAAAAGGCGGAAAAGCTCGGGGTTTTCAACCATGCCATCTCTCCGAAGCATCTCAAACCCCTCATCGTGGTTATAAGGCACCAGTCTTTTTTCCGAGGCCATCAGCATGACATCTCTCTTGAGCGCAGCCAAATCCCCATCATACTCCACGTCCATATCCAAACTAAGGTCTTCTCTTTTGAAAAGAGACGTGAGCAAACCCTTGGCAATGTTGATAATGCTGGCATACACTTCACAGTTGCCAAGCACATCGTTCAACACATCGGTGATAAGCCCCGACTGCACCAATAAGCTCAACAAGCTTTTCAAGCTAAGCAACCCGGACCGGATGACATATTCAACGCCGGTGATGGCGGCATTTTTCAAGACTTGGTTACTGACGAAAAACTTCAAGATCCGGGGCGTGAGCTCTGTATCCTTGATGGCAGTCAAGACCTGGGTGACTATGGCATATTCTCTAGCGGACAATTCTGTTTCAAGATCGGCTCTTTTGGCGCGAACCATCTTCAAATCTTCAAACTCCTCCACGGCTTTAATCAAAGTCTCTCTTTTGGATACCGTGATGGAGTTTTCCGTGGAGGATGCAGGTGCAGGAGCGGCCTCCACCAATACAGACGCACTTAAAAGCGTCAAAAGGGTAGCGTTGGATAATCTCATGGCAATGAAATGTTTGGGACGGTTTGGGTTCGAGCGAAGGATAGGGTCAGAAAAATTTGGGCTTGTGTAGAAGCCTGGAAGGGGTCAGAGGTGGAAAGAGTCAGAAGTGGAAGGTACTCAGAGGTATAAATCACGTGGGGTAGTAGTGGTTGGGGGTAGGGGATGGAAGTAGAGGTTGGAATGGGGGGGCAGATTGACGGAATCGGGAGATCTTTTATGTTGGAGAGGCTTGGGGAAATGAAGCCTCTGGATATCTGGGTATTACTCAAAGCAGTAGTAAGTGGAGATGGAGAACTTCCGCATTGGGTAATAAGATGGGCCGGTGCGAGTGCGTGCAGGGAAAGCGTGCGTCTTGTGTGCAGTACTGCATTTCCTTCAATTCCCGTTTTGGTGGCTTCATTTTCCCCATTCGAAATTTTCGCACCCATCGCGCACCCATCCCGCACCCATCCCGCCCTCGTCTCGCATCACGTGCCGCTGCACCTTCCTGCACCCACATGCACCCACATGCACTCCTGCAGTGGCCCATGGGTCTATTACTACAAACAGTAATGCCAATTGCCCAGCCTCTGTTATTGTTTAATCCATTTGAAACAGGATATGTGCCTGAAACAGCCTGGACCAAGAACAGCCTGAAACAGCCTGGAACATGAAACACCATATTAATACGAATCCCCAGTCAACTTGAGTCCCGGATTTCCATACAATCACGACGTAAGTATACAACGGGTCAGTGAGCAGATTAAAGATTTTCCTGGTGATTTCATTCAAAACCGTGAAAATGGATCTGGCACCCGAGTAATCGTTTTCTCCAGCACCACGAGATCCAAATCCACCATTTGTTTTTTTTTTTTAAAAAAAAACTCATGGATTAGCTATAAACAACTACAAAGTCACCTACAGCTAAAACTTGGCTTCGGAGAACACACCAACACACCAACACAGCGACTTAGAGCCAATTGGGAGCGAGTCCGACTTGCACTGCTCAACGGCCTACCCCCGTAGCGATAGGACTTGCGGGAATGATGAAAAGATTTGCTCTAAGAATAAATACTCTGTTGTTGGGTATTGCATTGGAAGTAGAACAAAAAATCAATACATGTTGGCAACAAATGTCGTTGAAAACCATGGAAGTCTGCTCTAATGTTAATTTTTTTTGAGGGGGGCATCCACATCCACTATGCCCAGAGTATCCAAATGTCGTCGGTCCAAACCCTCCTTGGGCCCCTGCTCCGTTAGACTCCGGAAAACTCCGGAAAACTCCGGAAAACTCCGTTAAACTCCGGTGAACTCCGGTAAACTCCATTGGATTTGGGGGATTACGCTTCTGCTTATAGTGGTGATTGATCAGTTACCACTTCTGGATCGATAAGTCCAGTCATCGAGAGTTTTGAGTACTTGAGTATTATTAAGGTTAGAAGATTGCGCAATTGGTAGTTGGGAAGGAAATTGAAAAGGTAATTGGGAAGGTAATTGGGAAGGTAATTGGGAAGGTAATTGGGAAGGAAATTGAAAAGGTAATTGGGAAGGAAATTGAAAAGGTAATTGGGAAGGTAATTGGGAAGGTAATTGGGAAGGTAATTGGGAAACGTGTAATTGAGAGGTTGGTAATTGGGGGAAGGAGATGTTGCCGTTGCGGATTGCAACGCGTTCTTGAGCGGTAGATTTTCGGGAAATCCGTGGACGGTCTTGGGTTCTGTCCACTTGGGTAGGAGACGGACTTCTAGTTCGAGCCCTACTCCATACTCAATACTCAATGTTTACCCTAGATATTCTCCTCTACTCTTCTCTCAGCATTACTTAGTATTACTCTTTATTCTATACTCCATACCCTATAATCTACTCTAATTAATATTTCCGCCATACTCATACTCTTGCCATACTCTTGCCATACCCATTTCTCATGTTAAATTCTACAGTGCTATAGTTTATGACTTCTGAATGATGACTGCTAAAGTGAGCCCGGAGATTGAGTCCGGGGTCTTGGAGATGGAGCTCGGGGGGATGAAGCTATGTCTCTGTGAGATATGGTAGAGGGCCATCAATAATTTGGGCCCAATGAAATTTTGAGCCATCCCAATAGTAGTTTGAATCAAGGAAATATGGTGGTAAACGGTTTTTCTCCCGAAATTTAGCCTGTCAATTGAGAAACCTTTATTTTTTCCTTGAGAGTTCCTTTGAAACAACCAAACAAAACCTTTTTTTGACCTTGTTTCAAACCATCAAACACCGATTTTCGTGCTTTACTACTTTGGCCAAGGAACTCGCCGACGATGGAGATTTGGCTTTTTTTTAAAGAACAGATATGGACTTGGCAAATTGGACTATACCAGAATTGATAGGGTCGTCGTTTAAGATGGTGGATCTGATATTCTCAGCGATTCAAAACAAAAAAAACTCTTTGTTGAAAACAAAACCAACTCTTCATGGATGAATTTCTTGATTGGAATCACAGAAAATTCGGAGCCAAGATGCGTTCTGGGCTGGAAACCTTGCGGAGGAACTTTTAGTCAATGCTAAGACATTTTAAGTCAAATGTGTTTTTATTGAGGCTAGGCCCTAAGATTACCTCCATATCAAGCTGTGTCCGTATAATCATATAAGTTTAGGACAAACTTCCTTAAAAAAATCAATAAGAATGCTATTGTAACGGCCATACCCATGGCTCTTCGGTTGTTTATTTCTACTCCAAAACACCATGTATTTTTTCACTATTTTTCTGTCCAACCTGCTTATTTTGGAGTTTTTTATGGCTCTCTCTCATTGATCCGTACCGGAGCAGTTCGATTTTGACAACGATCGGATGGAGTCGGCTTTACACACTCAAAGCACTCTGCTCCACTGAAGTAAGCACTGATCCTCATTACCATGGCATGAGTGTTGCGAAAGCCTTAATGGCATGGCTACACAGTACAAAGCTTGCTTAGTCTTATATCTTTTAAATGAGACTAAGCATAGGTTTCGTTTTTTCTGTATTAACTAATGAATGCACTTTGAACTCAATCTAACAATGGGGGCTGCATGGGGTAACGATATCCCGTAAAATATTATTCTAATTTGTCGGAAACTCGTCTTAAAGGCGTAAACTTATAAATCATTTTTGAATCTTCTATGAATATTCTGAGCGTAGTATAACATCATTTCGTTCCCTCCAAGATCGGCCCAATGCCCTTACACAGTTGAACGCATTGTCTACAGTTGAATGCATTGTCGGTTTGAGGCCTCGGGGCAAAATACTGACGAAGCGGTATTCATAAAGTCTTCCGGCTCTTTTCCGGCTCTTTTCAAGATCTTCCGACTCTTTTCCGACTAATTTCCGGCTCTTTTCAAGATCATCTTCGACTCATCTCCGAGAACACGCTTGTTTATCTTTGGCATGAAACAAAAAATACTACGAGGTGCTTAGAAAACCAAGTGTGCGGCCATATAATCTTCCCAAGATTCCTTCCTGTCAAGATTTCTGTGTTGGGAGCTCGAAAGAAATCTCGGCCGGAGACTGTATGCCATATCCCAGCTTCACGGTGAAGTTATGGGTGACGAAATCCAGTGTCTTCTGGTTTCTCAAAATATTTTGGGAACTGTCACTGCTCAGTCCTGAGGGGATCTCTTCCTCACGAAGTCCATTCACTAATCTTGGATTTCTTTTTTTTTTTTGGAGATTTTTTAGCCTTTTTTGTTCTTCTTTAACGTGTTCTTTGTTTTTTTTAGAGGCTTGTGGTCTTGTTTTGTCTTGCCTTGTCTTTAATTCAGACTCCTGCGGAAGTGTTCCAGCCTCTTTTGGCCGAGTCAACTCTACTTTTGGTGCTTTTGGCTTTTACAGTATGGACATGGATTTAAATGGAAACGGAGAAATCAATTCAATAAATCACCCAATATGAGAAGGTAGAATTCTGTATGAGTATACTTACTGTATTAGTCTAATATGCAGGAGCTAAGAATAAGTTACCAAAAGATCGAAACTAAAATATGCAAGGAGATAAGTTGTCAAATACTTGAAAAAAAGAATAAGGTAGAATATAAAATTACTGATAATCAATTGGAAAAAGCTAATTTAAACCTAATTAGCTATTGGGTTTTTGGAGCCAGCTTTTCAATTGAAACCCAGTGGAATTCGCTTCACTTTTGAAAATCTTCTAGGCTAAGCAAACAGGAGCAGACTTTTTAGGTGAGACAACGTTTTGTAAAGACCTTATAAGAAATGTTGGTTTTGTAGATACTGTTGGCTTTGTAGAAGTTTTGATTTCCAATTTGCTGAGATCCAACTTTTTACCAGTAGCTGGTGAAAACTGGAAAGGGCCAATAGTTTTTACGTTTTTGGTTTTATGAATAAAAAGCTGGGTTTCTCTTTTAAAACCGATCGACTTGGTTTCAATGATCTTACCTCCACGCTAGGACTCGTCAGCAGTGATGACGATTCTTGAGTCAGCATCAACAATTCTGTCTTTGAGGGAAGAAAATGAGAATCTGTCCTTGAGGGAAGAAGACGACAATCCAGCAAAGACAACAGAGTGCACAGCACCACTACTTGTGATTGCCAACAACGAGACCAAGGCCTCTGGGATCATTGGAAAGTAAACAGCCACATTGTCACCCTTCTTAACTCCCAATTACACCAAGGCTTGGGCCAACTTACATACATCCTTCAACAACTGTGCGTCAGTAATAATCCGGCCAGTGTTAGGCTCGTCACCTTCATACATAATAGCGGTCTTGTTAGGCGTCTCGATGGCCCACCGGTCAACGACGCTGTAGCACGCGTTCAAATTACCACCTACAAACCATGCAGGCAAGTCTCCGTTTTCAAAGTCATTTTCAGGGGTCGAGGGGGACCGGGCGACGGCAAAGGGACGGTCCCAAGATAAACGTTTTTTTGGCTTGATCTCCAAAGAACGTTGAAGCGTCATTAATAGACTGTTCGTGCAATTTCTTGTACTCGTCCAACGAAGACAAGTTGGGCTTAACCTTCAAAGGTTCGAAAAACCCTTTAGGGGAAAGACTTAGTGGCTTTTTTTTTTGCTTCCAGTAAAGGAAGTTTTGGGAAATGACATTCTCAATCTCGGGGATGACATTCTAAATTTCGGGGATGACATTCTAAATCTTGGCTTTGACCTTGTCACCATGGTCCGACATGAGACTGCTAGCAACTGACTTTAAAGTGACGGCTTTTTTAGGAAAAACAAGTGACTCTGAAGCATTGACTGGTGCTTTCGAGACGGGGATCTTGACTTGACCTCGACTGCTCTGATTTCTGGAAGACTAGCCTGCAAAGGTGATTGCATTAAAGTTAAAAAAAGGCACAGGGCCCAAGTCATATTGAAATGGCCCGATTTTCACGGGGTATTGTTTCTTTGCATTGGTTCTTCTTTTGCTAGTGAGCCGGGAATGGTTGGTGCGGCTGACTTTCAACACCAGAAAGGCTGTCACGGAGGAATTGGAGAGAAGAATAGAACGGTACGACTTTCTCCTATACCCAAACAAGATGGGACTCGTTGTTCCTCCACGTTACTCGCAGTTTTTTCCACATCAAATGGTTTCCTCACTTCCTTGTTGGTATGATTCATTTTGATTGACACTAAGATGTTGGGAAAGTACCTCTTCGGCCATAAGCTTATTTTTTTTTCGACTGATAATCAAGCATATCCATTTTCCGGTCATCTCGGAAGCCCAGAATGCTTCTACTGAGTTCTGATGCATTGGTATTAATCTGCTTGAGTCGACATGACTTACTGGAGTGTCCTGATTGGGTTCTTTCGATAGATTCATGATCCGAGTCCAAAATTGGCTTCGGGTTGAAGTTTTCTGAGATTCCAACTATACTCTCTGGAGGCAGCAGATTAACATTCGGTTTGATATTTAAATCAATTTGTTATTTCAAGGCATTGCTAGACAAAAAAACGATTAACTTGCTTCGAATGCCTAGTGTGAAAGCCAATCAGCTGTTCGAGTTTCTTATCGAGAAAGCCAACTTAAGAAATGAGAATCTTCACTCTGCAAAGCATGGATCTCTTTTTGAAGCTTTTCGGGAAGAAGAAACGTACTTTTTGACTTCACTGGAAATGGACGTTCCCAAACCCTTGTATTTTTTTCCTGGGTCCAGCAACAACTTTTACCATCCTGAGTTTTGGGTACTGTATATAATGGTGAGTATATAAATATGTTCATTCCTATCCAAAAACTTACTACGAATTTGGCGGAGAAAACTGATGGACAACATAAACATCGAGAGTATGCCGCATTATTTGAAGGTTGATGGAAAGTTATAGTCTCGGGTTCAAATGTAGATCTTTATGGCGCTAGAACCATCGACGATACAAGGATTTCCAGTATGAGATGGTCTAGCGTTGCGTCAGGGTCAATGGGAGGCCCAATGAACATCCACTGTTTGAGGTTTTCATGGGTGAAGACGGTTTTTACGTAGAAGCAGTAGAGGTCGAGTTCTCTAAAGTCGGATGAAGATTTTCCAATTGCATAGTCAAGGACAAGTCTATTAATTTGGACTCTTCCCAGATAATCTGAAATGGAGCATTCTAGTAGGAGAAAAAGTGGATATCTGAAGCAGAGAAAGACGAAAAGGGTATTTATACAAAGGAGATAGAGAAAGATATAGAGATTCTTATAGATATAGAGAACGAGAACGAGAGAGAAGTAGAGGTAGAGGTAGAATTTTTGAGGTAGAAATTTGGAGCTAGACGTATTTAAAGATATAGAAATAGAGAGAGATTTACAGATGGAGATGGAGAGAAATATAAAAAATCAGAGAGGTTATAGATATAGAGATAGAGAGATATAGAGATAGAGATGGGGATGGATTTGGGGATTTGGGGATATATATAATTAGATTGGGGCGAGAAAAAGAGAGAAATTTGTGCAGAAAGATGGAGAAGAGCTGGTTTGAATAAGAAGCCAAATTGGACAACTGGTGGTGGGAAAGATGTGCTGGAGACTGTGTGCAGGAGATAATATTCTAAATGGAACAATTAAACCAAAACAAAGGGACGGGAAAACTAAATGGTTTCCTTGAGCTTTTGCCAGAAAAAAGGCCAGGCCCTATTTAGAACTAGATTTTGAATTAGGTGACTCGTGATCAACTTTTTCTCTTGAATCTTCAATTTCTTACCCCGACTCTTAAAGAGGTAGGATCCGTTATGGCGAAAATATCATACTGGGGAACTTGTTATGGGGTTTTTAAACCCGAAAGACGAGTTCTTGTCTTGTCATTGCATAATTTTTTCCATTCCTTTTCTGTTTTGGCAGTGGTGCCTGCATAAAGAACGGTATAGGTTGTGTTTAAAGTAGTGTATATAAGGGTGTAATGGTGTAGTAAGAGATACTTACAGGTCATTCAATAATTTCATTAAAAATACATAGGATATTCTGTCTATATCTATAACTTAGCTGCTAGCTACTGTACACCTGCATATAACTCAATACCTGTGAATAAGATTGTGGGTCCTGCATACAGAGCGAGGACCCGGATTTCCACGTATAATTATCACACACCGAAGCACTAAACTCAAGCCGATTTTTTCTTGAGTCACGTGGCCTGGTGGTATGAGCCATTCACTGGGTCTAAAGCTGGATTTCCGCGATTACCGACTGAATTGCACTCCATTCTCATAGGAATATGTGCGCATATTTCCATAAAGTCATTGTAATCTTCGTCTTCCGGAAAAAAAGCCATGTCTGAGTTTCGTCGTTTCTTGGTAAAACTGCCGATCCAAGTAATCATCACATACTCATTAGCAGCATGTTCTTCATTTGTCCATGAAAAGGTGGTGAATGGAAAAGTCCAGAAGAACTTCTTCTCAAAAGTAGACGTTTCAAGTATAAGATAGTTCTCTCAGCCAATCGATTCTTCTGAAGGGTGGAGCTAGTGTGGTGCTGTATCAGTGCTTCTCGGTATTTTTCAGTACTTCTTAGCTCCTTTTCAGTACTTTTTAGCATTTTTTAGCACTCTTTAGCACTATTTCAATACTCTCTAGCACCTTTTCAGCACTTTCTAGCACTTTTTTAGCACTCTTCAGCACCTTTCCAGTAGATTCTAGCACATTTCCAGTACTTCTTAGCACTTTTTAGCACCTTTTTAGTAGTTTTAGGCACTCTGTGGCACGCTGTGGCACGCTTTGGAACGCTTTGGCACCCTATGACATTCCTCAGCACATTGTACCCACTTCCTCATCAACGCTTTCCAAAGAAATTCATAAGTGAGGATTGCTTCTTCCCGTCCTTACCCGATTTGGCATTAGAAGCCTTGGTCACACCTTTTGGCTTGGGTTTTTCTCGAGCAGTCTCCGCTTTGGGTTCCGGCTTGGGCGTCGGTTTGGCCGTTTGCTTGTACAGCGTAAAGTAGCCGTCGTCGTCCACGATTGTTTCCGAAGCCACGGGTTCCACGGGATCTGCGGTTGTTTTTATAGGCAACGCCAGAAGAATGGAGTCTTTTTCTTCGACTACTTCCTCGGGCTTTTCTTCGTTTTTCTCTTCATTGTCTTCAACCAGTTCGACTTCTTTTTGGTCTATTCCTTCTTCTTGTTGCTCAGTAACAGATTCCTCAACGATGATTGGCTCGTTTTTCTCGGGCAAAACGGCGTTTTCAACAATATCTTCATCCGAAAAATCATCCATGAACATATTCTGCAAATCGGCATGCGAAGGCTGGTTTTTGGGCGCTGATTCCTCCTCTAGGTCATGTGACTCCACATTGGACATCACCACCCGCTCCTTTGGCTGATTGGCCTCCAATTTTCGGGATTTATACTCGAATTTGGGCGTCGTTTCCGCTGGCCGCTTGGCCGGAGTGACTTTCTCGCCTCTTTCGCCTTTTCGGGAAACGTAATTGGAGAGAACCGACGCTTTGGGCTGTTGTTTGCGAGACTGGTAAACCAATTTGGGTTTTTCTGGTTTTTCCAGCGCTTTTGGCGGCATTTTTTCTGTTTTGTCCTTCTTATCAGCCACTATTTCCGGTCTTTTCGGCTGTATCTCCGGTTTTTCAGCCCTATAACCCACCTTTTTGACTGAAACAAGTTCAGGGCCCTTTGTCACGCCCAAGCCTTCAGCGCCGCCTTTAAAAGGGTGTTTCATCTCAGCCATGGCGATTTCCAGCGGAGAAAACGCGTTTTGGGTCAAAGTAAGGCAGTAGACATGGATGCAGGCCACTGAATCGACGTGGAGATGGCGGTTTTCCAGGAAATCCACCTCGGACTCAAAAAGTTTAAGCACCGTTTGTCCTTTTTGAGTTCCCGACACGAGAAAGGATGCCAGCACACGTGACTTATTGGCAGCGTAATATGAGGCGAGGAGGACCTTTGCCGAGGTCACGTGGATGCCGAGGTCATGTGACGCCCCATGGTACGTCACCGGCTCCAACTCTAGTCTCTGTGCTATGTATTGCACGTGTTCTGCCGACATATCCATGGTCATGGTGGACGCGTCAGACGTGTAGGCGAGACTTGATCTCACAAAGTGCGCTTATATGCAGTCCTTAATTTTTTCTCTGCAGAACTCTATAGAAATTGGCATTCCCAGACGATCAGAAAAAAAGGTATCCCATCAATTTAGTGATATGAGGGAATTTTTTAGTTATTAGTGAAACTGTGGATCGACTTCTTTGTTGGTATATCTTTGAATTCCTGTCTACGATGGTGTTGTATGCAGGTGTGTACATTTTCCGTATTGTTTTTTCACCCATAACACCCTTTCAAGGCGGGAAATGTCTCAAACAAACACTAGACGAGTCAGGAGATAAGCCCAATTATATCTTGGTATTTTAATAGTGCTGTGTAAATTTGGGGCTTGATGAGAAGGACATTTGAAGAAGATTGCTTATGGTGAGAAATAGCCACACGTGATCTGCCACGTGACCGAGCATGATCTCCATCTTGAAGCAACAATTTTAATCGACATTCAGTGTTTAAAAATCATTGATAAATAATTAAAATTATGAGTTTTGGATGTTTATTTCCCAAAGAAAGAAAAAAAAAAATTGTTGGTTTTTATAAAAGTATTCTCCAGTTTTTGCGGATCCTGACAGATTTTATCAAAATCTTTTCAATTTTGACCATCGTTTTCAACACATTTCAAAAATAAAATTGAAAAAACACCTTATTTTTTTTCATCAATTCAATAAAAGTATTGGCCAATAAAATGATTTTTATATCTTTAATTCCCTTGGTTCTGCACCGTCACTTTATACCACGTCTATTTTGAATCGAGTAGTTTATACACTTCAATCCAAGTGCACTCTCTCACTAATTTCTTCACCATTATTAATTCACACGATAGGTAGAAAAGGAAGTCGAAAAGCCAAGGAATGTTTAGGTGTTTTTAGGTGTTTTTGGGTTTTTTAGGTGTTTTTAGGTGTTTCTAAGTGTTTTTGGGTGCTTTTTTAGGTGTTTTTGGTGTTTTTAGGTGCTTTTTTAGGTAGTGGCTTGGAACTAGCCGAAAATTACCACCATACTTTCATAAGTGTATTTAGAATATTTATAACTTCATCACAGTGTGATCAGGCCATCGGTATTACTTTGTTGAAATTGAAACTTTAAGGTATTGAACCGCGAGCCTTTAGCACACTTGACATTCTGTCTCAATCATCACCTCCAAATATTGAATTTGTGGCTCCAAATCTAATTCTTTGCCTACAAAATATCTTGCAGGACCGAAGAAAAAAGGAATAATTCATTTTAGTAATTCAATGTACCACTAGTACAATTACTAACAGTATGGGAGGGTCAGATGTAGGGTAGTGTATATACCAAGTGTAGTGTAGTGCTGCGCGGTATCAAAACCAGTCGCATAGTATTGAATGGGGACCTCAGAAATCTTCAATACTTCCTCAACTAAGGAGAGGTAGTGTTGGCTTCAGTCATGTATATTCTTAGTTTGTCTTATAAATTAGTAGTAGGAGTAGTGAATTGCTCCGCTTGTACAGAACTAAATATTTTTTCCTTTGACAAAAGAGGCGACGGAGTTGCCTCTTGTATTTCCCTTTTTCTCAGCCAGGGAATTCGTAGGCACACTTAAGCCAAGTGTGACTTTACATTGCCACACATCTCCTGTTGTCCTCCGTAGTACCTATGTCAAAGTTGTTCGCATCTGGACATCCTGCATGAGCATACACTACACTTGGTCTATATGCAGAACGTCTAAGACTCGCAGAAATCGTCTAAAGAATAGGATAAATTCTTTCACCAATGGTGGTCGGTTTCGCAGTTACTCCAGTGTAAGAGACGAATCTATAGGAGTTCAGAGTTAGAAATAAACGATTGTGAAAGTTGAAATTGAAGTACCGTTCCAACGGTTCATAACCATGAAAGTGGCTCATAACCATGCCATAAAACCATCGATCCGTTTACACCTCGGTGGCTCCCATACTACCCAAAAAGGCAAGTGTAGTACTTAAGGAATGGGGTTATGATAAAGAGCAGATTGGGGGAGTTTAGTGGCACTTTGTGGTCTTAGTCGTAGTACCCTCGGAATGGTCACGTGTCATGCACCTCCAAAACACTCCCCCACTGTATTGTGCCTACACACCAGAATAGAGGCTCTTAAAGTCTAATTCATCACTTCCAACCTGGAAGAACACATAGCTTTTCGCAGATGTGCAATACATTTTTTTTGGGGAGGAGGAATCGACCGAAGTCAATAGGTCGGAACTGGATATAAGCCCTGGGTACTGCACACTCCCTAGAGCTAAGGTACTGCACACAAGCACTCGGAATGAACCACCTTTCCGGCTCCACCCAACCAACTCCCACTCTTTGGACTTCAACCAATCAGCTGTGATTATTAAAGACCCAAAAGTACACTGATTGACTCTCTTATCCTTCTCGACTGCAAGACATGAGTGCTTTCCTAGACCCAAGAATTCGGAATCCTGCATATTAGGCCAAAACCGCCATTTCTACTAATTTGATCGACCTACTCTTCTGTTATGGCCCGTATTCTTTTCCAGTTTTGCATAATTACTTTAATGTTCTTGTTCTTTTCATGTCAAATTTGATTCTTGGAAATTCTTCATAAAATGACGAATGATGATTTCTTTCAGTTCTGCGTTCGGTCAGCGGTACGAGACCAAGTTTTTGTAGATTAAAGTACCTTTCAGTGGAATTCAGAAGGTCAATGAAACTGAACTGCTTCCCAATTCGGACAAGTCCCCCCGATTCGGATAGAAGTCATCCCAATTCGGCCAGATGCCCCTCAATTCGGACACGTCCCCCCAATCCGGACAAAAATCATCCCAATTTGGACAAGCCCCCCCGATTCGAACAGAAGTCATCCAAATTAGGAAATCTTTTCCCAATTCGGAAAGAATTCAACCCCAAAGGTACACTGATAAGTTCCGGACACAGTAGGGAATTCAGTTCAGATTTCCAGCCGAAGCTCACCTCATTTAGACCAATCAAACAACGGCTCCTTTTCAATTACTTCAACCTTTCTCTCCTCGAATATTCCCTTCTCAATCTTTTCTCCCTCAGACACGTTCTCCACAGCCCCAGAGGAAATGCTGGGTAAGAGGTAGACCTCTATAGGAGTACAAGTGTCTATGAAGAAAAAAGCAGTAATAAGCTTTATCCCGGAAGGCCCAGGGCACACAAAGTAGTCGAAATAGCGGAGTCTTCGGTCGCTATCCAAGTGCAAATCCACCGGCGCCGTTGTCCGGCCAAACGTAAGAATTCCAGCCACCAACCCAACGTACCCATCGTTTGTTGTGTCCATTGCAATGGCAAAACGGCCTTCCAAGACGAATTCCACCGGGTCGCTGCACGAGTGCCCGTAACAGAGGGCACTGTAATTGTTTCCGGGAAGTGAATATACATGGTGGCCGAGGGGAATCAAGGAGCCTTCGACCAAGGCATGGAAAATACACGGTAAGTTCCGGGCCAGAGAGGAGACATTTTTGTGGGTTTCCAGAGCCACTTCCTGGGCTTTTTTCGGGGTCTGCAGCTTCAAAATGGACCCAGAATCACCGCCCTTGGTCTGCTCGTTGTGTGAAACGTAAATGTCTGTCTGGACACATTGGCTAGATAAGAACTTGTTGGTGATGATATTGACCCCGGAAACAGGACACGAGTAATAGACCGAATTGAGCACTTTCTTGTCATTGTCAAGCTTCAATTTCATGCGGTGGACGTCTTTTCCAAAGCTGAAAAAGTCCGAATCGCCGTCCATATGACTTCCAGATTTGGTAGAGCTTTCAGAATCTCCAGAATCCTCCAAATCCTCCAGGTTCTCCGAACTTTTTGCCTCTTTTTCCGGGCTGACGGCATAAAAGTCATCTTCCAAATAAAATGTCGTGCCTTTTGAAAAATTTCCATATGAATACACCGTGAGTCCGTCCCCAATTACTTTTCGAGCAAGCGGTGCATGAGTGCTGTTGAATTTTTTAAAAAAATGTACTATTCTGCGAGGATCGGCCCAAACAGTGGAGGCAAGAAGAGACACAAAAAACAAGAGACTTGTTTTCATTATGAGGAGAAGGAGAAGCAGGCGTGGAGTTGGAGTCGCGAGCGGTGGGGAAAAACCTGGATTTTTTAGCCAAAAAAAAAGGGGGGAACTTGGACTATTCATATAGTCCCGAGGCCACAAAGGGGCCTTGTTTTTGTACCCCTTCCAAGCTGCCTTTACAGTCATGCTTGCCCCCTAACAATGGCTACTATGGGAACAGGTGATTTCTCTGGCCCCGCATGCTTGTGCATGCATTTCGAGTGTACCGCAATTTCTTTGGCCCGAGATGAACCATTTATTTGGGCCCTGCCGGGAAGCCCGGACACCCGGACACCCGGAAACCCGGAAACCTAAAAACCCGTAAACCACGGCCCGGACAAGTCGTTACTTATTTTCCTGAGAATTCATGGGATCCGCTTTTGAGGTAAGGCGCGCGCATCAATGGACCTTACTCTTTAGGCAGATTGAGATACGAGGGACGCACCAAGACTTAATTTACGAGGGCCGCGCCAGACCTCAATTCCGGGGTACATAAAGTGTTTGGTTCCGGGGACACAAGTCCTCAGTTCCGGGGACACAGGTCCTCAGTTCCGGGACCCAAGCCACCAGTTCCGGGACACAAGTCTTCAGTTCCGGGACCCAAGCCACCAGTCTTACTTTAAATGCTTTTTCAGATTAAATAGGGAATTCAGAGAAATGTGAAAATGTAAAATGCGAAAAAGTAAAATGTAAAAATGTAAAACGTGAATAGGTTAGATAAAAATTGAGCAATTTTGGGAGATTATTGGAAGATTTAACCTTGCGTGTGACCGAAGGAACGGCGTGACTGATTAATTTGAAGCCATTATGAGCAAATTTTGTCTTTAAAAAAGAAAAAAAGAAAAAAAAAAAGGAAGACAGGCTTTTCGGAGTTCAGTCGGCCGCAGACAATCATGCGCTTTTGGTTCTTTGCATCAGATTGGGATTTGAACAAAGAAATAAGGTGGGGTGTACGGGTCTCGGACTAAATCGATAAAGAAACATCAACAGTAAGGAAGAACCCCATTTTTTCGCTTCAAAAAACCGTAAAAAATACGTTAAATATTAAAAAAAAATAGCTTGCTAGTCTGTGGTAACACCTCGGAATTAAGCTCAATTCAGTATATTGGATTCTAAAAGAAGGAAACTGGAAAAAAAAGAAAAATGGAAGAAAAAAGCGAGGCGGTGTTGCTAAGGTGACATCACCGTACCCACGTAATCTCCAGAGACAAAGAAATCCATCATACTTTTTCTCTTTTTGACTCAAAATCCGAGACGTGACTTCTTTCGAAAATTCTGGGCCCGTATAAGAATCTCTTTAGAACAGGTCATCAGTAGCCAATAAAAGTAGCTGATTGTCGCCCGAAACCGGTTATCAAAAAACAAAAAAGCTTTTAAAAATAGAGTCTCGGAAAAATAGAGACTTCAAAAAAAAAGAAGCCTGGAAAAATAACTTCAAACTCAATTTTCTAAAAATGAAAGTCTTACTGTTGGTCCTTGTGGTGGTGTCTACCGTTTGGGCGAATTCGGGCCGGTACTTCTACGTAAAGAACCAAGGGAAAGTGGTGCCGGTGAGTTATTTTCCGTTTTTTCCGTTTTCGTACGTCAGCATCGACGGCCCGGCCCTTCCCGTTTTACCGAAGTTTACGTTGAAAGACGGCGTTGCCAGTACCGGAAATGGCAGAGAAGAGAAGATTTTTGGTACGCTCAACGGCATTTTTACCTTTGGGAGCCCCGGGTACGTGACACCTTTGAAACTCGACTTGGACCCGACGGATGCCCGGATTTTGAACGTCCATATTCAAGCGTGCAAACGAAAAGTCAGCGAAATGGATAAAGTTTCCACCCTAGACCGGCTGAAGTGTGGCCTGGTGGACTTGTATTTTTTGACTCGGGCCGAGGTAGAAACTCTCAAGGCTTCGTTAGTAAATAAAACCTGCGTGTGTACAACGTGACTCCAAATCAGAAGGTTTTCGAGCTGAAAAATGGCTTTTTTCTTTGAAATTTTGATTGTTGTGTTCTCTTAGAACTGTTGTAGTCTCAAATTATCCCATTACTTCTATTAATTCCTGGGAATTCAACTAAATAAACCAGCTTAGTCTTAAAAGTATCCCATCATTCTGTAAAATTAAAATCATATTCCTAGAAATGTCCTTTTTTTCTGAAAAAAATCGGAATATTCTCAGAATATTGTTGTATTTAAGACTCTCTTTCATTCGTGAAGCTATTGTAATATCCTTAATTAATTTTTTATTTAGTAAATCTTGGGATTATTCCTGGAATTACCTATTATTCATGAATTTATCGTATATTCAAATCGAATTACTCTTGAAAATGTCATAATTTTAGGCAATTTTAATCTACTGTTGGAATAAAATTACTCTTAAATTGCCATTTTGGTTTAATAAATTATCGTACTTGAGAAAGCTAGCGAATGGAGAAACCATTCTTTAAAGGAACGTTTAGTTCGTGAGGTCCACTATATGCACTACCACAACTTATAACTATATGCACTACTTCCAATCATCACACTAATATTAATGGCAAACCTAATCTCACACTAATATTAATGGCAAACCTAATCTCACACTACTAAAGTATTGAAGAAAAAAAACCTAATTGATCCGTTATGAGTAAATTTATGGTACTGCTCAAGCGTAGGACTGCATTGTACTGTGTAAATCATAGTCTGTGCAATACATAGTCTGTGTTATAATGCTCTGTTATTGTTGGGTAAATCGTAGTCTGTGTAAATTGCAGCACCGTGAATCTCGATAAATTTGCAGCCCAAAAAATCTCTTTCATATCACAAATCTTTATAGTAAGGCCGACCGAAAACATACATGAGCGCGACCAGAAACGTGCATACCAGTTTCGCAGCCAGTCAAAAGGCGCACTATATAAACCTCACAGCCCCCCCCCCCTATTTTACTCTTTCTCCAATAATCAGACACACACAGGACAAAGAAAAAGACAAACAAAACATAAACAGAAAGACAGACAGACAGACAGACAGACAGACAGACAGACAGACAGACAGACAGACAGACAGACAGACAGACAGACAGAAAAACGGAACTTAAGAACAGAGCTTCAGACCGCAATTAAGAAAAGGAACTTAAGAACGGAACTTAGGAACAGAACTTTAGGCCGCAACTTAAGAGCAGAACTTAAAACGGAACAAAAGCAAAGTCCACTGTTCAAAAGACTCCTGTTCAAAAGACTAGACAATCTAAAATGCTGACTGAAAATGCTGGACTAGAAGCTTCAATTTCTTCTCCCCTGGATTCCCACGGGCCAGGGCCCCCTAAATCAAAAAAGGATAGAACAACAGAAAGGTTTCGAAATAGGGAAATGGGAACTACAATACAGGGTAGCCAATGTGGGGAAGGAATTGGATAAATGATGAATGAAGAAGGGGAAAAATAAATGGATGAAGCATGATCAATGGATGACGAATAATCAATGGATGAAGGGATCAACATTTCATGGATGTGGAGTTCCTCACCGGTTCAATACTCAACCTTGATCAAGGAAAGAAAAGAGATTTGTCCAAAGAGAAAATGAAAGTCATGGTAAGAACGCAAGAGAGTCACTGTAACCTCCAGAATATACCAGATCACCAGACCAAAGCCTATAATATACTCTAATAAACTGAAATACTACACTGGAAGCTACAAAACTGTACTGGGGTGGATTCTATTCTTGGCTCGCTGGTTATACTGGTACAGACCGTGGAGAACCTTGCAGAAGTCAATTTCTACTACTCACTATTCACGACGACTATATCCTGGCTATTACTCTGACATACTACTTTACTAAGACCATAAAGTATGTGGATTCGGAGGATTGATTCAGACTCTTTTTGTTAATGAAAAAGACTAGCTTGAAGCTGGAAGTGAATTAGTCTTTGAATCTGGAGAAATTGATCTTTTCAGTGCTGGACATGCTACATGCAGGACCACACATTTATTCCGGGCCAAACCAAATTTCACCCTTCAAAATTGCATTTATTAAAAAAATGGTGAGGAATAGGGACCTCAGGAATGATCTGAAAATCTTTGATTTTAGTCTTAGCTTCAGCATAAGATTATTTCACGAGATTAGTTCTTCATCCCTGGGCAGATTCCCAAAGAAGAACCTCAATTGTTCTACTTTAGGATTTTCCGAAAACGGAAAGAGCCAAAAGACAAAGACAAAGAAAATGACAAAGAAAGACAGAAAAAAATGGGAAGAGTCAAGTTCAATGAACCGATTTGACTGCATGGATTAGCAAAGAAAGGGCCACACCTTGGGAGAGTTGGCCCCGTTTATTCTTTCTTTTTTGAAATCGTCTTTGTTCAATCCTGCATTTAATAATATTCATTTAACTCTACAGGAAACATAGAATAGGGTAGTGTGGAGTTTGTAGAGAGTATTGAGTTTTCCGTGTTGGGCTATATGCAGTCCGCGACTTAAGGTTATATTTTCGCAGTTTCGCACTTTGGCAGTCCCGCAGTCCCGCCGTATGCAGTCCGCCGTATGCAGTCCATGATCATCTTCAGGCTTAACGAGTCCAATACTAACACAAAAATTATGTTAAAAAAAACGTACTAAACACCTCATAATACTTAACAGATCCAATACAATGTTTTCAGTGGTGTATAGAATTTTATAATCCTCAGTTTCTCATTTGGTGCTCGCTTTTAAGATGCGAATGCGCAACTCACAAAAAGTCGGATCAACAAGTCACAAATCTACTCTATTGCGACTCCAAACAGTGCAGGAAAACCCAGCCGTGCGTTAAAAAAAGGACCCAAGTTTTTCATCATAATTCCGTCAAATTCACCTCTGCATCTGCCAAGCCATGCTCTGTCAAAGCAACAATTCCATATTGGGAGTTCCGGTCTGGCAGTTCCGATTTGGCCGTTCCGGTTTGGGTGCAAAAAATTGGCAAATCTATGTAAACTTTCGTACCCTTTTTTTTGTTCTATTTTTTTATTTTCTATTTAATTTACATGAATTTGTGGCACGAAACGGTTTGTGGTTTCCTTGAGTTTGTGCTCCGGACGTGGTGCAAATTCCTGGGGGACTCTGCACCATATAATCCGCTTTGTTCCCACATTTACAACTCCACCTTACTTTCCACAACTCTTTTTTCCTCCCGAATTCCAAAGACTTGACTTAAGTAAACTTAGACTCTCCGACTCCGACTCTCAGACTCTCCAGACTCTCCGACTCCGACTCCAGACTCTCCAGACTTTTCAGACTCTCCAGACTCTCCAAACTTTCCAGACTCTCCAACCTCCTCCAAACTTACCAGACTTTCCAACCTCCTCCATCCCTCTCCAATCCCTTTCAATGCAAGCCTCCGACCCCTCGGCCTTTGTCGAACTGATCTTCGACTTCGAGGCCGCAATGGACATTGACTCTCCAATGCCTGGAACTTGGCAACTGTTCGATCCCTATCCAGACCCTTCGCCAGCCCCAATGGGCCATTTGGGAGTCCAAACGGCGGACTTTCGAATACTTGGCACTTTGTCTCCGACTTTCTCCAACCATAGCCCCGTCCTCGCCTCTCTGCCCTTATCAGACCTTACCATGTTCACCGACAGTCCGTTTGAGATGAACACTTTCACTAACACCATGAATCTGACCAACCAAACGAGTCTCGAGTCGATGATGTTCAAGACTCCCGACTCGGACGATATGGACCAGGTTCTGGACTTTGAGCCAGTGGAAATTGGCTTGTACTCGAACTTGGCTTCTCCTCTGGTCCTTTCTCCGGTGCACGATCCACAAAACAGCGACTACGCTGCCGACTTTGCCCCCAGACTGCCTTGGATCTTCCCCACTCCTCCTCCTCCCAATTCTTGTACTCCTCTGGAAACCTCTCCCTTTACTCCTCAACAAGCTGAGGTCACAAAGGAGATCAAAAGCGAGCCCAGCTCCAACTTGGCCCTGCCCTTCTCGGAGCCTACGCCAGTAACTTCGCCCGATCCTCGGGTTAAAATAGAGGAATACGAGGGAGTTGCTCCTCTGCTTGGTGAAACTCCCGAAAGTGGCCTATTCAGCCATGAAAATCAGGGCACGGACTACTACAATTCGGCCCGGCATCCAGTGGTGGATGGAAACAACTCGGACGACGAGGACTACGATGACGCTGCAGACTTGTGCCTCGACTCCGCCTACAACAAATTTGCTAACGAGATAAACGACGCCCAACAACATGGAACTGTCCTGCAAAGCTCGCCAAGGAAACCCTCGGCCGAGTTGTTAACGACGAGCGACGCGCCAAAGAAGCGCACCAATAGCTACAAACTTTTGTTCCAGCAAAATGACGAAACCCCAGAGGAAACGCACTGGGAAGAAACCTACGAGGACAACAGCTGGGATGTGCCAGAAATCAATTTTGGGGACGAGCCGGGCATGGCTCCAACCCCAGATACCGCAATGGAAGAATGCGACGACGAGATCTTTTCGCGCGCGCACCTTTTGCACCCAACGAATCTGCAGCAACCCTGCAACTCCGACGAGCCGCTCTGGCCAATGGACTCCGACTACAGACCAGACTCCGCTGGTTCCGATACTCTGCTGCTTTACCAAGCTTCGCCTGCTGCTAGCGACACTTCTTTCGATGACGAGAGCGAAATCCCCGCTCTTGAGGAACCCAAACAAGAGATTCCTCGGCCAAGGACTCCGCCTTGCCACCACTACACTTTTCTTTCTCCAATCCCGGAGGAAAATGAAGACTGGGACGACGCTGAAATTGGAACGCATCCTGGGCAGCTTTTTAGTGCTGTTCCTAGAGCCACCCGGCATGCTAACCATGGCGCAGTCAAAGAGCTTGAGCTCGAGACGGCACAGTCCGCCACCCAGAAAAAATCCCATGTCTTCAAGATCCCCGACTGGAGAAAAAGTAGTGGAGCCAAAATAGGAAACGGATCCAAAAAATACAGAGCCAAAAAAAGACGCCAAAAGAAACTCAAGGCATCGAAAGCAAGAAAAGAGCGCGCTGGCTCTCTTAAAAGGCCTAAAACACAAGGCAGAAGAGCCAGAAAAAGCACCTCCACCAGAAGCAGACTGGCCAAAGCAATCTAGTACTCCATAATTTTATTCTCTAATTAAAAAAAAGAAAAAGCCACCAGTAGTTCAATAAGCCGCCAGTAGCTCACTATACTAAACTAGAACCCAAACACCACACTAGGTACTTCTTCAGTCTACTAAGAACAAGTCTGACGACTATACTCAATCATTATCATCTAAATAAGTAAAATGAATCAGTAAAGCTACTTATTTATAATCCCCTTTTTGTACTTTATCATTACTGTGTCGTAGTAAGATCTAAAAGACATTAGAAAATAGACAAAAACAGTAGACAAATAGATAACACCACAAGATCTAGACACTGTTTGGACACGTACAGGAATCTTCTTTATACCCAACTCTTTACTCCATACTTAGGAGTGACTCCCGGATACAGTCGAAGTATACCCTCCATCATCCCAAATAGGCTCATCTCCTGGAATCCGAACTCCCCAAAAAAACGGGATGGACTCCTATATAGCGATAGATAGGGATAGATAGAAAAATATGGCTAGATAGCTAAAGATGGATTTGTAGAGATTGATTTCATGATAATCTGAATAATTATCATAATCAGCTAAGTTTTTAGAAAATGATCTATTGGATTCATCTAATTTATTTCCAGGATATGAAACAACAATTTCTGAAGAACACATACTTTAATTCTTACTAGAACTCGTACCAGTATTTTCATTAAATTTACAATTATCTTTGAAATAACTACTTTTAGCTAAAGTAATCAGAATGCTTCGATCCCTACTCCAAGCAACAAATTATTAAAATTGTATCTAAATATACAATCAGCCAGATTTATTAATGTCTTAGTTTCTGAATAATAAAACACCAGGAGTATTAGTCAAATTTATGGGGAGAAGGAGGTTTGAAAACTTATTCAATGAAAACTTAATACCTGGAACAGAAGTTCTGTCGAGTGAAGCACTCATTGTTACGACAGCATTATTTACAGAACGACCCAATTCAGCAATTTCTTCTATGCTATCATCATTGGCAGAGACAGCACCACCAACTTCGTGAACTATCGCAGTATCAGCCAAACCATGTCTACCCACCATTTTGCTCTGGGTTCTGCCTACAGCAACATCGTCGGGGACCCTGACAAATTCTACCTTGTACCCGTCTCTTTTTGCTCTCTCAACAACAAGTCCAAAGTGCAAAATGTCCCTGGTGTAGTTCTCGAAAACTGTAACTGCACCTGTCTCCTTGTCAATAGAGGCCTTGACACCGGACATGATTTGCTTAATGGAAGGAGAAGCAAAGATAGCACCGGAAACGGCAGAATCTAACAAGTTGGAACCGACGAAACCAGAGTAAAGTTGCTCGTGTCCAGAACCTCTGCTCTACTAATGATAGCCACCTTTTTACCACTTGATCTAGGATTGTATACCACCTTCTCTGAGCCAATGAGGTCGAGTTTGGGGTTGGTAGCATTTTTTCTTTTTATTTTAGAAGGGTTTTTTAAGTACTTTTTTCGCTAACAAAAGATTAATTGATATTTAAGCTCCCCATTTTTACTTTCCAAAAATTCCTAGCCCTTGATTCCCATTTCTTTATTATTCGAATTTTTGCTAATGTACCTGACCGTTTTCTCGTATAAGTTTAAATGGTTTTTATCCACGGTTCACTCAGCTTTACTATTTTGCTTCTTTTCTGAATATTTATCTTTAAACGTTAATACGCTTTTATTTTCGTCTTTTGAAAAGATCTTACCATTTTATACCATTTTCCCCATACATGAATACCTAAATAAGAAGTTATTCAAAAAATAAAGATTTAAATATCTAAGTATCTTGGTATCTCAATGTCTTGAAATCTAAACGTCTACATATCTAAAAATCTAATTATCAAAAACAGCTTTTACATAGTTTTTTTGTATAATTCCATGATCATTTTACTTGGCGTATGGGAGTAAAATGCGTCACTAGCTCGACTGAAATTCCACGTTTTCCGAGAAAAGGTTCTTGGAAGTACACTGTTTTGTAGAAATTCTGATAAATCACTTGGGGGACTAATTTGAACCGCAAACCATAAAGTGGTTAGGCAACCCAAAGCTTTTTTTTCCAATCCACAGAGTTATTTCAATTGTAACTAATGTAAATAAAGCCATATCTTCTTGAGAAACTTCTTAAAAAATTAGCACCATCNAGGATTACTATAGCAATGGCTAAAAGGGCGAGAGTTATCAAAGAGTTATTATGGAGTAAATGTTAATTAAGGGGCCTCACAGCTTTCGAGACATCATAGAAACCTATCATAACAAATAAAGGAGCTAAAGAAGCTTCAAAATATATATACCGACTTTACATTTCGCTCGATTAACTTTATTCAATTCAGACAAACAGCAAAGTCTGCTACTCTTCTATTCTGTAAGATAATAGACTGAAAAAGATAACACAGCCCTTTAAACCCAAGTGATGATTTCGACGGTTTGCTAGAATTGTCATATCTTGACACATAAAGTTAATTAATAGAATTATATTCGTATTTATAGATTTAAATTTAAGATAATCTTGATATATCTAAAAGATTGTTGCGTAATTTGTAACATATCTAGATCAAATAAATAAATAAATAAATAAAAAAGCTATGTAAATCTGATAATAGGTTTTACATCTTTCATAATTCTCACAAGATGTATTCAAATATTATAGTTATGATAACATAATAATTCATGTACCTCTTGGAATATACATCATACATTATGAAATTTCAAGACATCATCACCAGTATTCCATGCAGTCTCTTTTTTACTCTCCTTTACTTTTTTCTGGTCAATTTTTGATCCTATAGCTTAGGCTGAAATATTTTAGGGATCGTGCACGGCCCAATAATTTCACTATTTCTTTAAGAAACTCCCGGTGGCCTAGCTGGTTAAGGCACAATACTGTAATGGAAACTATGGAATCTTGAGATCGGACGTTCGATTCGTCCCTGGGAGAATTTTTTTGCTGTTTATTCCGCTTCTTCCGGGTGTTGCAGTTGCCCTTTGATGTTTAGGGTATGGCCGGTCAAGTGAGTGGACTGCAACCGACTGCAGATAACGAGCGCGGTACTGCAGATAACTGCAAATACGGCAGACAAGACGCTCGCGCATATATCCTGGGACAACCGGAAAGCCGTAGAACATTTTACTAGTTACTCTTTGATGCAGATACAGCCAGAATAAAAAAAACTGTAGTGAAGTATCAGATTGATCTTCAGTTAGCTTGATCCGCAGTTAGTATGAACTCTATTTTACAAAAAGGGGGGAGAGGGGAGGAAGCCTTTTTATAATGGTGCCACAAGTAAACTATATGCACGATAATTGCTTTTGTGAACCATCGGAATTGAGGGTGGAGTTTAACGATTAACAGTCATTTGAATGACAAATCCCAGTGAAAAATCGATGTAAGGGAACGGGCTGGGTGATGCCTGCATAATACGTGCATGTGTTTCAGGTACATACAGGAATCAAGACTTCAAGTATGAATTAGATTGGTTCGCCTCTTGAAATTGCCAGAGGCCCCTAATACGTCAAAAGTTTTGGCGCACTTCAGGTCAAAAATGCCAAAGTTTCAGGTGTATGGATTACGCTCTTAGGGTGTACTGGTTCAGCTCTAACATTGAATCTACAAAATGAAAAATTTACCCCAATTGGATTTATAAAGATTCTAATGAGTCAATTGGTAATTTTACATCACCATGATTCGGGAATATTGAGCCAAAGATCTTTAAGCACTTGTGAATTGCGCACGACCATGCATAGATTCAGCCAGACTACCCAGCCATTTTTTTTTTTTTTTTTTTCACATCATGCCACCTGGAAAAAGCTTATAACCTTTATATTAAACATTTCACCAAGTACCTGAGAGAAAACAGCCATCCCCCAAAATGTCTCTCTGAGCCCCACTATATACAGGACACCTACCAGAAATCACGATCAGTATTAACACTATATGCAAGACACCTACCAGAAACCACGATCAGTATCGATGCTATATGCAAGACACCTACCAGAAGCCGCGATCAGTATTGATGCTATATGCAAGACACTTACCAGAAACCGCGATCAGTACTGTCACTATATGCAGGACATCTACCAGAAATCACGATACCGGTGCTATCGCTATTACGAGGGTGTCCATTTATGACCTCAAGTAACTCAAGTTTCTCGACAGATCTGTACCACATAAGCGACTTTTCTGTGAATTCAACAGCTTCTCCAGGAGATTCATCAGCCGTAGTGCTAAATTTGATACCGACACCGCTCACTTTGAGCCTTGTTCAGATAAGTCGCGCACCACACCCGTACACCAATGGATACTCACCCGCAGGAATTTGCACCCAACCAAAGCACCATTTCTGGATGTCCAGTCAGGATACATTACCGGCCCACATGTCTATAGTATACCCTATTATTTATTCCATGAAAACTCTCTTCATTTTTATGGGTGCAAAAAGATTGTGCATTTATCACCGGCCCAAGTAGTTCGCCGTACCACAAACCACAAACCGACTTTGTCTGCGACTCCATCAACATTGCAGGTTACAAGAAATTGTGCATTCATCCCCGATACACACATTTCAGGTTCCCGTAATTATGCCAAAAGCCTTCATCGCATCTGCTGGGCCATGTTCTTCCCAAAGTAGCTTGTCAGGTATGAGGTGTTTCTTCTGAAGCCGCATCTCGGGCCTGCTAGTAAATGGATTATGGTGCACTAACTTTTGATACATGCTATGTGAGATTTTGATTTTTTGGTAGGCCTACCAAATTTTGTTTGTGATACATCCCTACCAAAAATCAGATTTGTAGTCGGGGCTACCCTATATAAGCCGCGAGACTCCCCCCACAAATTTCAAACTCCATCACTTTACCAACTCTCAATTCCTCCGAATTACACAGACCTGACTAAAGACTTCAGCTTGCCTTCTCAGACTCTCAGACTCTCAGACTCTCAGTACTCAGACTCTCAGACCTTCAGCTTTCCAAACCTGCTCCTCCTCCCTTGAATCCAGACTTCCTTCCAACTCTTGATTCCTTTTGCAATGCAAGCTCCGACCACGACCCTCAGGGACTTCTTAGACAAGTTCCTAAACTTCTGGCCCTTCAAGAACACTCTATCCCCGCGACACCCAACTCCTCGAATGCCTGGGTCATGGGGCTGGCCACTCGACCAACCCATCCCGGCACCCGGTCACTGCTGGGCGAAAGACTTGGGCTGGAGCACCTTGCTCTCCTCTCGCACAGAGATCCCCACCTTGGCTTCCGATAGCTCCTCTGCAATGAGCACCTTGCCAAGCACCTTGCCAAGCACCTTGAGTCTCACCCTCCACTCACTTCTCCACTCGAAGATGGAAGATGCTTCTGCTGCTGAGCAGAAGCACAAGCCCACTCGAAACAGCTTCATCTCGCAACTGACCATGGAGATTCTCTTTGGAACCACTGCCCACGACAACAAGAAAGGCACGCAGAACGGCTCAACCTTCCCACTGCCTTGGGACCGCCCAAAGCACCAAAACAATATTTGGGATCCTTTTGAAAACGATGGCCCTACTCCAAAACGGCCACGGGGCTTCAAACACTTCTCGGAATTGGAACCTCGGATCACGGAAATTCTGCGCTCGGACTACCACAACACTGACAGCGATCCAGAAGAAGAAGAAGACAACTCGGACACCAACACCCACTTCGAGGAATCCTCGGGCAGCAACAGCAACAATGGAACTCCCAAGCTAAGCCCGCCAACCTTCCCCTGGACTCACTGGTTCTTGAACAATGACCTGCCAAGAGAACTGACCAGCAATGCTGCACTGGAAGACAACGACGCCGACTTCTTCACGTACGCGCACTTTTTGCACCCATGGCAATTGGACAGCGACTCGGACGACCAAAGCCCTCTCTGGCAAGAGGACCCCAGCAACACCGAAGTCTTTGAAAGCCTCAACACTCTGCTGGTGCCCTTGAGAGCTCCTCAACCCCAAAGACCTGTCCCAATCCACCTCTTGAGCAATCCGGACCTCGAAGAAGCCACCAATGCCTTCCAACCTGCTGCCTGGAACATCCCAGAGCCCCAGAACACGCACTTTTCTCCTGGGCCTAAAATCTTCGCCGACGATGACTTCTTTTGCACTCAACCAACTCCTGGACCTAAACTCTTCGCCGAAGATGACTTCTTTTGCACTCAACCAACTCCTGGACCTCAACTCTCCGCCGACGATGACTTCTTTTGCACTCAACCAACTCCAGGACTTGGTATCTTCCAAATCTGGCAAACTTTCCAGGACAGGCCACAACAGCCAAACTTTGCTGCTCCAGCAACAAGGCCAATCCAGAATGATTACTTCTCTAGCCAACTCTTGGACAGACTTGACTTCTGGGAGACGGCTGACAACTCAGGCCAAAACGCTTCAAACAACGAAGACCCCATGCCTGCCAAGTTCAGAAAGGGCGCCATTTCTCAGCCCAGAACACTTCCAATCCAAAAAAACCTTGGAGAGGAGAACACTGCAGCAAACAACACTCTGCAACCAACCCCAAAACAAAAACCGGTGGCCCGAGTAACTGCTAGACCAGTTCCAGCAACCACCCAATCTGGCCTGACCTTCAACAGAATGGTGCGGGCTAGAAGAGCTCAAAAAGCCAAAGCCAGACAAGGCACCAGCGCTCAAACTCAAATGAGCAACTCAAGCAGCCTGGACCAAGCAGCAGACCAGGAAAAGAAGCCTGAGTCTACCAAGGCCAAGAGAAAGAGACAGCCAAAGACTGCTCTTAATCACAATGGTGGCAAAGTATGCCAACAGGTGATCCAGATCCCTCGGCGCCAAAACTTTGCTAACAACAAAGCGAGCTGGTAAAACAACAGACACCTCTCGCTAATCTGGGCCTACTGAGGACAGATACTTGCTAATAACTTGCTAATAACTTGCTAAAAATTTGCTAAAAATAAAAAATAAAAAAAAAAAAAAACTTAAGCTGTAGATAGACCAGCGCAACTACTAGTCCTCAACTACTAGTCCTCAACTAATAGACTTTTACTACTAGACTTTCACTACTAGACTTTCACTACTAGACTTTCACTACTAGACTTTTACTACTAGAATATAACTATTAGTCTTCAGCTACTAGATCTCCACCACTGGACCTTAAAAAATGGATCAGGTATCACCCGGAATTTCGTTTTTTTTAAGAAACTCCCGGTGGCCGAGCTGGTTAAGGCACAAGACTGTAATGGAAACTTTGAAATCTTGAGATCGGACGTTCGACTCGTCCCTGGGAGATTTTTTTTGGTGTTGTTTCTGCTACAAACTGCAGTTTCCTGTTTTTTTGGTGGTGAAATAGTTGCTTTTAGTGAATGTTATGCCGGCGACTGCATATAATGTTGGAAATACTGCACACAGTGAATGCACTGGCCTATCAGCTATACTCTTGAAAGTCAAACAAATCTATCAAACGATAAGAATGGGACTTCAATAAAACATAAGGGTTGTCCATACTTGATAAATATTTTTTTAGAAGGGTATTCCTCGGGGTCGTGCGAAGCACACAATTGTACTCTGGGATTTAAAACCCTCCTATGAATACGAATTTTGAAACAAAAGTCTTTTCTAAATCAATTTCAAAATGTGATTTCTCTACTCATTTCTAACCACGTATTTTCCCTAAGCGTAATCCATAAATCCTTTCATGAGAAGTAAAAGAGTGCATATAATCGCAATTCAACTCATAAGAGAATTGAACATGCTTCAAAGCCAACCGTCAAAAAAAGAAAGCCTCTTAACATTCCTGTAGACAAAAATGTAACAAAGCAACTATTTCTGGAAATAAATATATGGCTCCTAAGTGTGCAGATAAATGAAGGCACATGGCAAAAAGTATATCTATAAATAGAAGAAAATAGAAAAATAGAACGATATAAAAAAGTCTGGATATAAAGCTTTTGGACATAAAAAATACATATGATTCCGAACTCCATGAAGATTATAACAGGAGTAAATAAGTATTGCTTGATGATTTGTGATTTGGGTGACTTTTTTATGTGTGCTTTTTTGGTACTTTTATTGGGATTTTGGTTAAGTATTTAGTTCGATTTAATGGGATTAGTTCAATTTTATGGGTTTCGTTCACTTTACAAAATGTGGGGTAGAATCTGTATTTTAAAAACAAAATTGTAAAAATATAATGGAAAATAGTCATGGTAAGCTAATGAACCTTAAAATTGATCTATAAGTTTCAAAATTTGGATGGGATTCCGATTAAATCATGCTTTCGAACCACACTTTGAGAGTATAGATATATTAATTAATACGATAATCGTCTTGACCTGTTAATATTAATGATTTCCCATCGATTATATGATTGATTTTCATTGGTCAAGAACCTTTAAGAACCCTTTTTACATCAAATTCGGTCATTTTGATTTATGAAGACCCAACCATTTGGATTTCGTATCCATAGATACATTTCTTTCTTTCTCCCTCTCCTCGTTCTTTCTCTCCCTCTTTCTCTCTCTCTTTCTCTCTCTCTTTCGCTCTCTCTTTCGCTCTCTCTTTCTCGCTCTCTTTCTCGCTCTCTCTATGACCAAAATGAAAACTTCCTTTCTTTTCGTCTTTAAAAATGGATCATTTCATGAGCCAACGTCTCTGAGCCTGCCGTTCCCTTCTTCGGCTTCTCTCTGTCGAGCTTCACACGCTCCACCACCTTGTTTAAAGACGCCACAAACTCCACGTAGTTCGAACTGGTACTGACAGTATTGGAAGAAAGCTTATTTTTCCCCAAAAAAAAAAAGCGTGGCGCCGAAATTCGTACTCATATGTTTGTTCCTGCATACAAGGCAACCCAATTAGGTTTTAAACTAGTACAAGTCATGGACACTCGATTACACAAACTGTAATTACTATTATTCTTCGACAACCTATTATTATGTATGATTATTAATGTATAAATTTAGCTTGGAGTGCAGAGGGAGTGAGTTGTACACGAACATGCATTTATGCTATTATTCTGCACTCTATGCAAGACCTGACCACTTTCAGGAATCTCCAACTCTGAAATCTCAAAAACTCTGAAATCTTAAATCTCAAAAATCTCCATCTCAAAAATCTCAATCTCGGAAATCAAAAAATTCCTGAAGCATTTCGAGAAATAGACTTGAGTAAAGGGAATTTCCAAAATGAGTCACCCATTAGTACTGTACTAGAAAGCACACTCAACTCCTCCTCACTCATTAATTATGTTTTGCTTGGGGAACAGAATGTCACAGTTCCATGTTAAAAATGGCGATGGTTCGGTAAACGTAGCTATTCTTTCAGGAAATGGCATGATGCAGAAGCAGAGTCTTGGAAAATGGCTATGTGTTTGCAGGATCAAGTAGAAAGGAGTTTGGCAGGATCAAGAAGAAAGTAGTATGTGTTTGCAAGATCAATTTCCTCGTGGGCAGCAAAACATCACTAGTTAATTTGACAATTGATTGAGTTATCGGAGGGTTTAATGGTTAAGTTCCATTCTCCATTTGTCCATCCACTCTTCTAGCAATATAGAAAGCGGACCATTGATTGAACCATTGATTGAAGACTCAAGTATATCATCACACAATCTTCAACCATTGATTAAAGACTCAAGTATATCATCGATCAATCTTCAACCGTTCATAAATGTCTCAATATTAATTGTCACAGTCTGGACCATTTCACAACTCCCATTAATTGATTCACACTCTTCAGCCAATCATGGCTCATTCACGGGACCCAATCATTAATGTCTGACTCAATCCCGGGCCCCAATGTTTTGCATCAATCGACCGCAATTTGGTGTCCATCAGTCAACCAATGAGTCAATCATCTCCAGGCACTCATAACAACCAATGATCAAGTTATTAAGATCTAATTATCTCAAATGGAACTCAATATTTCCGCCAGCACTTAATCACATTTTAATTGATCCACCACTCAATCCATTGGAACCCACTTTTCACACCCACCACCTCACAAGTTCGGCCAGCTTCTCACCATCCATTCCTCTATGTATACTCACCTCACCACCACCAGTAATAAATGATCATCTTCCAATTTCATTATTGACCGTATCTTCACTCAATTCTCATTATTGACCAGTATCTTCAATGAACATCTTCCGATTCTCATTCTGAACCTAGATCTTCACTTAATTCTCCGTATTAACCAGTATCTTCAACCATCATCTTCCAATTATCAGAATCCATCAGTTTCTTCACTCGATTCTCAGTATTAAACACTTTCTTCCTCAATTAACGGTCTCCACCGGTTTCTCGGTCACTTTTGACCTCTGAGTCACCTTAGAATCGACTCTAGCGGATGGATCAGCATCCAAGGCCGAGTTCAAAAGCTCGGAATTTGTATTGACCGCATTCAGACCCTTCGTCTCCACTTCCCGGTTCAACTTCTTCTCCGCACGCTTGGCGAGAAACTCGCGGTACGGCTCCAACGTGATTTGCTTTTGCTTCTCCTGGTACGCCTTGGCAAACTTATACTGAGTATCGGAGATGACATCCCAAAACGTGAAAAACGGCTGCGAGTAGTTGGACCGGAACCCCCAGTTTTGGTGGTGGATATCGTGGTACAACGCGTTGTTGGGGAAGAAAATCTGGAACGGGTCAAACGGCAATTTGTACCCGCAATGATCGTCCACGGTTTTCATGGTGGCAAACGTATAGAGAATCAAGGCTTCCCGAGGGGAAAGCGCCGTGATAATGGACGCCAAGCCCGTTCCTGCAGTATCGAGCAAAAACCCTTCGATCGGGTCGTTGTATAACGCCCCATACGAGTACGGCACATAGAGGCGGTGGTGCCGGGAATGGAACCGCCGGTAAAGAAACTTGTTCACGTGCATCAACCGGTGGAGCCAGTACTGCCACGTGTCAATGATACACACGGCCACCGCCAAGCGTAAGAGCGACCACCCATAATAATACAGGTAGTACACCGCCGCATCCGGTAAGTAGCGGAACACCGCCACCTGCTTAAGCCTCCACATACTATGGAGCTCGTGGCCCGTGATGGGCGGCTCGTCGTACCGGTACATACAGTACCCGACGATGGTCTGGATCACGTGCTGCAACACCACGTCCACCAACACCTGGCGTAACGTGGCCTTATTGCGTTGCTCCTCCTCTTCCGAGGGATGAATGCGGTACTTTTCCGCTAGCTCGTACACGTCCACAATATGAAAGAACGTGGCGTAGGCCCAGTATGCAAGGACGGGGGAAAGCACCGCCATCACTCCATCCGAAATCCCCGGAATGAGGTCTGGTTTGGGCACAACCACCCGGGGAGGGGGGAGATCCGAGGCTAGAACCCTCAGGATATTATGGGCTGAAAACATGATGGATGTGTTTGGATCTGTGGGGGGGTTTCTTGGGTAAGGTGGGGGTCTATTGTAGATGTTTCACGTGTGTTTCACGTATGTAAGGTGATGTGTTTCACGTGGGTAAAGTGGGTGTTTCAGGGTTGCAGGGAATGTGTTTCACTTATGTTTCACAAGTGATTTGTTGGTTTCAGAGTATATGCTTTGCCCAGGGGTATGCGTGCGGTTCGCCCTGTTTTAAGATATGAATAGGGGCAATGAAGTATGATAATTATTGCTTTTGTTAGTGGTTTTTTCTATGCGCATTTCGCAGCGGCAGTTTACATTTGCGAAGAGAGCGGATTTCGGCCCAAGGCCCGCATGCACGGGTTTTTGCCGCCATCGCGGAGTGCACGGGTATTTCTATTCCCCTCCACACTTTAAATTATCGATTTACGATGCAGAAGCCTCGTAAAAGCCTCGCCACCTGCGTTCTAATTTATTGTCGTGTAGTTCTGGCCAAAACAAACACCAGTGTCTCCTGATCCGAGGGCGGGAATATGCGCATACAAACTCGCAGACCGCGAAAGAACGCACATAGAGTGCATGCATGAAAAGTCACGTTTGTAATCAAGAATCGGTACGTCACGTGCATTGTCACGTGCAAAGTGAAATTCCAGGACTGTATATAGGTTTTATCACGTGTTTAGTCACGTGAGTGGTAAAATTTCAGGAGTGCATAAAAGAAACTGAGTCATGTGATTTGTCACGTGACCAAAAAGTCAGCTACATCCTGTATATAATTTACGCATCACGTGCTGCCACACGTGACTTTCGATACTACTAGTCTCACCTTCTCATACTCCACCGCCATGTCTAAATCCAAACAGGCCGACGAGATCTGGGAGAGTACCGAGAAAATCGTATGTATAAACCCTCCCCCCCCCATTTCTACTTCTTAACTAACCGCAGAACACCGAGCTTTTCACGCTCACCTACGGGTCCATGGTGGCGCAATTGTGCCGGGACTTCAAACGAGACTACAACGAAGTCAACCAGCAGCTCGACAAAATGGGGTACAACATCGGGGTGCGGCTCATCGAGGAGTTCTTGGCCAAAACAGGCGCCCAGCGGTGTGGAAATCTCCGTGAAACCGCGGACATGATCAGTCGAATCGGATTCAAAATGTTCCTCAACATCACGCCCAGCGTGGAAAACTTTGCCCCGGACGGCAAGAGCTTTTCGCTCGTACTAGCCGAAAACCCGTTGGCGGAATTTGTGGAGTTGCCCGTCACAAGTGATCCGCGCATCCAAAAGGAATTGTGGTATTCGCAAGTGTATTGTGGGGTTCTTAGGGGGGCGCTCCAGATGGTGCAGCTTGATACGGAGGTGTACTTTTTGAAGGATGTGCTTCGCGGCGATGAAAAGACGGAAATGCGCATCAAGTTGAACCGCATCTTGAAGGACGAGGTGCCTGCAGGAGAGGAGTAGATGGAGGTACTGAAAGGTACTGAAAGGTACTGAAAGGTACTGAAAGGTACTGAAAGGTACTGAAAGGTACTGAAAGGTACTGAAAGGAAAGAAGTTCAAGAGAAAAGAAAGGAACAAAGAAAAGAGTTCAAGTTTCTTCGTCAAGCGGGGCCTCGTCCACGGTGGTTCTTGCGGTATTTCTGGCTTTAAAATTCTGGAAAGACCTGCAGCTGAGGTCGGGGACCACCAAAAGGATGACGGGGACTAGGGTGGTGGGCTTTAATTACCCAGTGGTGCTTTGGTCTTCCTTTCATGGATAAGCTCTTCGTTGACACCGGCATCGAGCACACCTGCTTTTCCTGCGTGTCGAGGACTTTTACGAGTCCAGGTCTATCACCTCCTAGCAGTGCCGCAAGTTGAAGGGCTCGTGGGAAGGCGAAGTGAATAAGGGGAATGGAGTTCCAGTGAAAAGAAGTGACACTGCATAGAAGGGAATGGAAGGAGTCTAAGTGAAGACAAAGGAAAGGAAGGTGTTTTCCATGAAAACAGAAATTGTTGGGGGACACCCACGAAACCCTTAACCCCACTGGTTGCGTCAGTCTCTTGCTTTTTGAAACCTAGATGACCAAAGAATTCAATATATAAAAATAATGAATGGATATCTTTAAATCTCCATTTTTCCACTACTTTTTCCTTCTGGCGGGTCTCCATATCTATCGATTGGTATGTCTATTTTCCGAAATATTCTGCATATAAAATTTCTATAAGCTGCTCACGTGACTGGGTGCGGATTTCCCCAGTTTTTTTAGCAACAATCCAACTAACCACTTCGGCCTACACTTCTCTCAGACGTTAAAAAAAAGCCCAAAAAACAATGAACCAAAGGGGGAAGAAAAAACCCGAAAAGCTGCAGCCACTACATGCAGCCATATGCAGTACGCTCGGCTCCGCCATTCTCTACCTCTCCTACAACCTCGTGCTTTGTATCGTGAATGCGGTGCTCCATACTTTTTTCAGGGAGGTCCGTATGAGGGGAACGTTCAATATCCCCAAAAAAGGCCCCGTGATTTTTGTATGTGGACCCCACCATAACCAATTTGTAGATCCCATTATTTTGATGAGCACGGCTCAAAAATCGTCTGGCCGTCATATTTCCTTACTTACAGCAGCCAAATCATTTCAAACGTGGTATGTGGGGATCCCCGCTCGATTATGCAGTGCTATTCCGGTGGAAAGAGCTCAAGATCTTGTGAAAAAACACCCTGGAACCATCTGGGTGCAGGATTTCGGGCCTGGAAACGACAATCTCGTTGTTTTGGGCAAAGGAACTCGGTTCCTGCAGGAGGCGTGTGTCAAGGGCCTTGTTGGACTTACGAATTACCTTGGAAATGCCAAAATCAAATCAATTGAGTCGGACACGAAGCTTATTTTACAAGCTCCTTTTAAAGTTAACTTCAAACTGCCTTCGCTGAAGGATCAACAAGTGATTGATCGCTTGAAAAACGGCTCCGAGTACGTTTTGGCCGACCATATCGACTCCTCCAAGACTTTTGAGCAGGTGTTTGCTCATTTGAACAAAGGAAGAGCTTTGGGCATTTTTCCAGAGGGCGGACTGCATGATAGACCCACTCTCCTTCCTTTAAAGCCTGGAGTAGCCATTATGGCCCTTGGAGCCGTTTCAGAATCTGAAAATCCGAACCAAACAGTGAGTATTGTGCCCGTGGGCTTAAATTACTTCCACCCAAACCGGTTCCGGTCACGTGTGGTGATTGAATATGGAAAACCCATTGAAGTGACCAAAAAAGACGGCGAAAGATACGAAACCGATAGCCACCGCATGGTCAATGAGCTTCTTGAGCTAGTTACGCTCCGTTTAAAAGAAGTCACCCAGGGATGTGAGGATTACGATACGCTCATTGCAATCCAGGCCGCAAGAAGACTATATTTGGGCAACGCACGTGACCAGATTCCCCTTCCCATGGTGGTGGAAACGAATAGGCGTCTTATCCAAGGGTACCAGAAGTACTCGGACCGGCCGGACGTGCGTCGACTCAAAGATGCTGTTGGAGAATACAACAAACGTCTCATGCATTTGGGCTTGCAAGACCACCAAGTGGAGTCGATCACCAAATCCGCCCGAGCAGCCGTTTTCGTGACGTTTTTCCTGCGTCTCTTCAAAGTGTTGTTCTTTCTCGGGTTGGCCACGCCCGGCATCTTTATGTTCTCGCCCATCTTCATCGTGGCCAAGCGCATTTCGCTGCAGAAAGCAAAACAGGCCTTGGCAGCCTCCGTGGTCAAGATCAAGGCCAAGGATGTGATAAGCACGTGGAAAATCCTTGTTGCGTTGGGCTTGGCTCCCATCATATACTCGTTCTGGGCGCTCATTGGCACGTACTTCTTGGTGCGGGCGGACTTGGTGGGCCCAGTGCCGAAAGTATTGGTTTTCGTGGGTTTCTACCTGTGGAGTGTTCTCACCACTTATGCTTCTCTACGGGTGGGCGAGATTGGCGTGGATTACTATAAATCGTTGCCTCCTTTGTTCTACTCGCTTCTTCTGGACCAAAAGAACGAGCTCCAGATCTCGCAGCTTAAAGAGAGACGCCGAGAGTTGGCAGAGCAAGTGACGGAGTTTTGCCATAGATACGGGCCATCGATGTACGATGACTTTTCGTTGATTTTAAAGAAGTACGGGAAAAAGCCCAAACCGGACGAACTCGAAGGGGGAGATTCGGCCCAGGGCATTTTCCGGCTTCCCTATTTGGGGGACATTGCCATTTTTTCAAATCATGAAAGTGAGGAAACTGATACAGAAGGAACTGACCAAAGTGATGAAGATGGAAGTGCAGGTGAAAGTGATGAAGGTGAAGGTGAAGGGGATGGAGGTGAAAGTGATGTCAAAAAAGAAGGTGGTCAATTGAGACAACGCAGAAAGAAGATTGGATCAATTCTTGGATGAAGTCACATGATCCAGATTATTCCAAAGTGGTTGATCCACGAATGGACATGATGGTGAACAATGATTACCAGAATCATAATCCGGTTATTCTGGTCCAAGCCTTTTGACGCTAGAGAAGTTTCGACTCAAGAGCTTTTTTCTGAATAATCACCTCAAAGAAACGATATTCTTGGCATAAACAAAGTTACCTTGGATTAAAGTTCTTTCATGGTTTTGGTTTATGCCGAATGACTACGACGCATCCGTTTAGTGTCTGGATAATTAAATGGTGGTCCGAGGAACTGATGATCGATAATGATGTTGATGAACATGATCAATGGACTAATGACTGGTTTTCTACAGGACGAGAACAACATCTTAACGTTGCATGATGAAAAATTCACGTATTCGTCTTGAAATTATCGTTTAATCGATGAGTCATGATGATGCTACTGTCAATGCTACCGTCAATGGTACAGTTAATGGTACAGTCAATGCTACAGCCAATGCTACTGTTAATGCTACAGTCAATGATTAAATGATCAATATATGAATGGGATGATAATGAATGGGATGATGTGAATGGGATGATAATGATGTTAATGAATGATATGGGTATATGATTTTTTATGATTGATGATTGATCATGCATCCATGGGTGAAGATTATGCGGACATATGAACGATACATGATAAGATGTAAATAGTGAGTGATAATGGACAGTACTATTAGTCAGTAAGATTAGTTAGATATTATTGTAGCATAGCCTGAATAGAATAGAATAGAAGAGACACGTCTGGTTTATGGACTGGGTGGTTGTATGCAGGATATTATGCATTATATGCAGGACCAGTTGCAGCAGCAGTTACATAACGAAAAATGGGTTTAATAGATTTGATATCGATAATCAAGACCGTAGTAATAGTGTATATTGCAGAGCACAGTATAGGCATAGTTTGGGGTTGGAATAGAGTAATAGGCTATGAAACAGACTTATTGAAGAAATTGTCTAAGTTGTGGAAATTGTCTAAGTTGGCTAAACTGTAGAAGTCGTGTAGAAGTGATATAAACTGTAGAAATTAAGTTGTAGAGCAATGGTTGGGACTAATTGTGCTTTGTAAAATGCGACCTGCATATAGAAAATCGTTAAGGAGATACCAGAACGTGACAAGCCAAAGTCCTAGAAAATGTCTGAATAACTCAATATCTCATCAATATATTTATTGAGATTATGAACATATATTTTTGCTTTTTCCTGAATAGGGAGATTAGGAACTTAGACTAAAATACTTTATAGATTACATAGAATGAATCTGAGCCTGAATATACAGTAGATTCTTGAGTAAGTGTAAATTCTAGCATGGCTTAGACAAGTGGTAGCAATATCAGTTGTATATTAGTATGGATTAGTATAGCAAAAGAGGTATAGAGGAGTTTTGTCCGGCATATAGAGACAATAGACCCAATAGACTACATGGTACCATGGACCTTTTTGTACGGTAGTAATGACAATCTTAGGGACAGAGACTGTTGAGAAAAAAAGTACATTCAGCTCAATTCTAGGTGATAATCGACTGTATATACTCTCTTCCTGCATATAAGGTAATCAATCCAAAAATGTGGCTTTTTCTTATGGAAATTACGTATAAAGTATCGTCTAACCTCGAATAACCTCGAATAATCGGATAGCCTCGGGTGATGTAAATTCACGGCAAAGCAGTCTTTATTAATAACTAGACATTTGCCCTGGAGTCACTCTTTTACCTTTTTTTTTAGTCTAACCAAACATTACTGTATTTTATTTTACAGCTACAGTTTTGTATAACATCTTGGAATGACTCTAGTCCCAGGCGTACTGCATTTACACGTTCAATAATCCAGCATGTCAATCAAAAAAGATCTTAGAGATCTTGTACAGGAAAAAGCAGAGATAAAGTCACTTGACGAGATATCGAATTGTTCAAACAGAACAAAAAGGGAAATGCTCGTTCGGACTGTACACTAGTCAAGGCTAGTCGTATAGACTAGACTGTATATTAGTCCAGGAGGCTGGTATTTTAGATTAGTAGAATAGGCTGGACTGTATATTAGTAAAAACAGTACAATGGATTAATTAACGAGCCACTATAGACTATTGTAGTGTTGTAGTATTGTTTAGTATAAAGAGTGTTGTTGGGTACTATGCAGTCCAGTAGAGGACTGTATCCCTTCATGGGCCAACAAGGAGTAATCACAAGGCTTAGAGACGCAGAGATGAAAAGGGGTACTCTAAAAAGGCTTAGCAAAGGAGAGAATGTAAAATTGGAAGGAAAATGTAAATTGGAAGGAGAACGGAAGGAGTAGTGGCTCGGGTTGAGAACGTGAATAGGTCAATGTCGCGGTGAAGGTGGGAGGCTGTGCATGCAGGACCGGCGCGAGGCTTCAAAACAAAAGGAGACAATGAGAGCCGGAGAAAACGAAATGATCAATTGAAATTAATGAAACGAAACAATAGGGAGAAATTTTAGTGGCTGCGATTTGGGAATTGGGCATAAAAAAATGGTGGGCTTGAAATGGAGTGGTATAGTATTTCCTGATGTGGTAATTACCAGATGCGGCTAACACTTCGGCCGTTTGAACCCGGCCATCCGACCCTAACTGTGTGCAGGACCCCAGTTTTCACCATCCCAAACTCGGAAACTCCAAGATTCGGCCAGCACTGATTGTTCATTGTAGAGAAAATTAAGATTTTGGGGCGTAGATAAAAGTCCATGGAGAATCCGTATTTTTTGGGGGCTCAACCCTTTTGGGACGGCCCGATCGGGAAATCTTTTTTTAGCGAGATCTTTGTTTTCACTACCCATTGTTTCTCGAAACGAACGCATGTTAACGCCTTGATTACCATGAACCGGCGCGATGAAAACACAACCATTCGGATGTTGACTCTATGGAGTTAGAACTAGGTGATACCAGTTTGAACAACGCTGAAACAGTGCTGAAACAATGATGAAACATTCATGAAACATTCATGAAACATTCATGAAACACTTGTAAAATCCTCTTGAAATCCTCTTGAAATCCTCCTTAAACTTTTCTGAAACTCTCTTAAAACTGCTCAACATTTCAAACAATAACAAGACTGCAACTTCTTGCTATAGATTATGCCTTGGCCGTGTCCAGCGACTGGTCCAGACTGCAAGGCGTAGACGAGGGCCGGCAGTGTGCACTCCTGCAGGAGCCTCTGACACGAATTCTTCCCCCTGGGTGTTCCACCTCATGCATGTGCGCGCTTCGTGCATATCTTGAGACATGGCTGGAACATCGGCCTACTTTATAAAAAACCGGTTTGGCGCCCCATCTCTCATTTCATCTTAATCTTCTTTCTCCACATTTCCATCCGTTTACTTTCCTCCGAAAACTCTGCTACTTTGGTAATTCCAACTTTGCAACTTCGCGCCCTTCCTTCCGAACGTTCTTTTACTGTCCATCTCCAATTGTCTCCCCATTCACCGGACTCACACTCTTTTACCATGAACTTCTTTCTTTTGGCTGCTGTCTTGTTGCAAACTGCGCTCGGAAGCCCAGTTCCCGCCGACTTGGCCTTGAAGGCTGCCGCGGTTCCTTCGTTGAGCAATTTGCCAGTGCGTGAATTCGTTGACCCCAGCAATGGAGCTTTGGACTCTATTCACTTCAATTAAGTCGGGTTAAACCGTCCAGCAGGTCTGGAGCTGCCCGCTAAAGTTAATGTACTAAATAGACAATGAGTGCTATGCGTACAAGAAGTGTTTATGCCATCGATGCTTTACTAGTACTTGGCCATCGATGGATTTTTATTTTTTGATGCCATCGATGCTTTACTGAAGAGTACTTGGCAATCGATTGATATCCTAGTACTTAGTGACATCAATCAAAACGAGTACTATGGAGATAAGTATTGACGAAACATTTTGTGGATTGAAATTTGAAGATTGATTTGTGTGAAAACTGATGAATATTACTGGTTGAAAGACTCAGTACTTCAATCAGTACTACCATCAGTGCTTATTTGAAAAAAAAAAACTGTATGATACCATGAATTAGGAAAATAAAAAATAAAATAAAGGAATAGACTAGAATAAGTTTAAAGTATCATGGCGTTGTGCTTATAATGTGTTGAGCTACTACTGGTTGAAAGACTCAGTACTTCAATCAGTACTACCATCAGTGCTTATTTGAAAAAAAAAAACTGTATGATACCATGAATTAGGAAAATAAAAAATAAAATAAAGGAATAGACTAGAATAAGTTTAAAGTATCATGGCGTTGTGCTTATAATGTGTTGAGCTACTACTGGTTGAAAGACTCAGTACTTCAATCAGTACTACCATCAGTGCTTATTTGAAAAAAAAAACTGTATGATACCATGAATTAGGAAAATAAAAAATAAAATAAAGGAATAGACTAGAATAAGTTTAAAGTATCATGGCGTTGTGCTTATAATGTGTTGAGCTACTGGGTGAAATTGACGTGGACCTAGATTGCTGTAGCTACGCGGGCGTTGGTATGGTTACGCATTGCGGCGAAGAGATACGGATGTGGTGTGAGCGTTGGCTGTAAATGATCATACCATTTGACGCGTCACGTGCCGCTGAGTCTGAAACTCTTTGTTTAAATCCTTGGTCTTTGTTTACGTTGTACGATCTTGCTGTGCGTTTTTACTTGGGGTTGTTAGGGCCGGAAATAGTCAAGTGGGCGGGCGGTTGGGGATGTCCGATGCGGAACGCACGGGGTCGCGTGGGGTACCCCATTCGAGAACGCGTGAGGCAAAATTGCGCTCTTCAAGGGTCACGTGATCGGCCTAGACTCAGGTTTTCACTATTCCGAACTCACGGCAAGAACAGCAATAACATTGGACAGCCAGCTGCTAAACAAGCTTTACAAACTGTGCTCTTAAATAGCTGTCGGTAGTAAAACCCAATTAGCAGCTGGAAAAGGGTAGCCTATCAGAATCTGGTATTTCTCTCAATTTCTGGTGTACGGGTGTTCTAGAACTTCCGCAGCATTTACAAGTGTGTAATGCTAAAAAAAATTTATATAGACAAAATGTTGAGAAGGCAACCATTGATAGAAATGCGCAGGTATTCATGTCACGTGCAAAATAACCACCAAATCCAAGATCAACAAAATAAAGAAACACTGGGAGCGGATTCAAAATTTTTAAATCTTGCAAAAGTAGAAATTGTGGAAATTATGGAAATTGTAGAGATTCTGGAAATTGTAGAAAATAAAAAAAAATTTGAAAATCCGAAAATCCTAGAAAAATGGAAAAGCTAGAAATTCTGGAAAAATGGAAACTCTGGAAAAAATGGAAACTCTGGAAAAACTGGAAAACTGTGGAAAATCAGGTTTCGCACACCGGAAAATCTTCCACTATATCCGTCAATAATTACCCATTGAACAATTCTCAAGTCCATGTGACACACTTACAAAATAAAATAATACATCACCAATGGCTATATTATTTTGACCATTTTACTCTGCCTATTATTTCCTTTTTTGATCAAGTATTATTCCGGGTATTATTCCGGGTATAATTCCGGGTTTATTTTATATCATGGGTATTATTACGAACCACACTCTTCCAACTCGTATCAAGTCGCCACCAAATTACCACCATAGTATTACCATATTACCATATTACCATATTATTACTATACTAGTATCATAGTATTACCACCAAATTACCATATCATTACTACATTATTACTACAATACTTCTAGCGTAATTTCCATTTTTACTTTTAGGTGGAATCAGAAACTCATATTATTTCTAGTGTAGTTTCCATTTATACTTTTAACTAGAATCAGAAACTCATATTATTACCACCGTATCGTTTTACTAACCTATTAGTTTTCGCCGTTTACTTTCGCCGTTTGGTTCTGCGTTTAATCTTCTGTTAGATTTTCTGTTAGATTTTGCGTTTGATTTTCCGTTTGATTTTCTGATTGATTTTCTGATTGATTTTCTGATTGATTTTCTGATTGATTTTCCGGTTGTTACTGTTTGGTATTGTTTGGTATTGTTTGACTGTAAGCAAGTCTCAACTAGAAGGAGGTGACGGAAGGACCGGGCTGTGGGCCACGTGATCGGACGACGGTAGATCGGTTGGCGGTGCGGAAGGTCTTCAATGACATAATTGGCCTTGTGTGTAGGCCCGCATTTTGCCACACCTCCGCCGGGCCTATCTTGAGTTCCACCCTGTTACAAATTCACTCGTCCCCCAAACCGATTTTTTTCCCCAACCCTTTCCATCGCTACTTTTATTTGAGCACGAACTATTCAATTTTCACGCCAGTATAAAATCTTATCATTCCCACATTTACCCGTTTCCCCTAATTATTTCTCTTATCAGTTACCGTCTCCAGGCCCCACACCTTGAGATTACCCCACCGGACACCGCCTCGCCTCCGAACAGTTGAGCACGAAAACCTTACTCATCGAACTTTCTCATTGGTATCTGATTATTAACTTGTTAAAGTTTATCAGTCAAGTATTACATTTATAACCGGCTACAAAGTTCACACTATTTTCAGTTGCTAATTCCGGAATAAGTTTTGCTGTGTTACCAACAAATATACCCACACCATACAAGGGCTCAGATATCTTTAGATCCTGAACTCCACTAAGCAAAGTCCAAATCTCGTGGCTAAGACATTTTTTGGCCAGTGTGACCATAATAAGAAGTTACATTTAGTGACCAGTTTTTGAACAGTTAGTGAACATTCTCTCATCATGAAAGTCAACTTCCGAGTCTCCACCGAATCTTCGTTCTCCGTTACGGTTCCAGACAATTCCACGGTCCAGGACTTGCGCAACGCCGCCAAAGTCGGGTGCCCCGAGAATACCAAACTTCCCAGCGAATTCAAACTCATCCACAACGGAGTCAAGCTTACGCCAAACTACAAGACACTCGATGCCTTTTTCACGGATGCAGCCCTGCTCGACTTCACGGTGATTCTCATGAGCGAGGCCTCCGATACTCCCACAATGTTGTCTCCACAACAATCGCCCAAGATCCAGGCGTCGGTGCTCCCCAAGAAAAAGGCCAAGAAGAACCGGTGCTCGTTTTCCTCGTGTACCTCTGCTCCTCTCAGAATGGTGGGCGACTGCGGGCAGTGCCACGGGAAGTTCTGTGCCAAGCACCGCTTGTTGGAGGACCACTTGTGCACGGGGTTGCAGTTTTGCAAGGACAATGCACATGAGCGGAATGCCATGAAGCTTCAAAGCGAGAGCACCATAGCCTCGCGGGTATAGAAGATGATCTGATCATCGGCTTCCTAGCGCTCTAGATACTCTACTCTAATATCTGCTACTCAAATTTAGTCTAACTACTCTACGACCCTATAATATAATATCTGAAAATATAAAATTATAAAGAGGTACTCTACTTCACTTCTATACTAATATATAGTGGCTGATCAGCTTATAGCAGAACACATTAACAATTATAGTAACGGCTCAATGTTAAATGAGTGTATTGGATCCCATTCACTTGATTTATTGCTTCGAGAATGGTCTATACTGCTATATGCAGGATACACCCCCACCTTCCACTCTTTTGATTTGACACCCACACGACTCGCCAAGAGTCATGCACTCGCTTGCTGGACTTTTGTGGTTCCTTTTTTCAAGAAATTTTATATTTTTCTCGTCGTCCAAGTCTTTACAGAGTGTAGATGGACATTTTCGGGGAAATGGGTCTTGTATGCAGGACACACATAAAATTCTACCTTAGGGCAATCCCCATAGGATTTGGTCAACTTGTAATTTCTGGATTTGTGGAATTTGGACTTATTGTCGTGCACTAATCATACGAGTTAAGTTGAGGGCCCAATCAGCCATTAAATCTGTAAAAGAGCCAGTTTCTTCCTAAACTAAGCAGTCTGTCTCTCCAAAAGCGATTAAGTAACCCGGATGTTTAATACAAAATCATCAACGCATTCTTTTTCGTGACTTGGCCAAACCCAATATTTAATTAAAAAGTTCAATAAAAATAAACTACTATAAATTAATGTCCGTGTCCTCGTATGACTTCTCAGTAATCTAATCTAGCACCAAAATCTCCCTTCCACCAGATGAATTATACAGGATTGTCTTGAAATAACTACTCAGAAGGTACTAGAATGGGTAGAAATGGTACTGAAAAAAATTTCTTGAATTCCAAAAAAAATCACCTTCTGCTATACCATACTATACCATACTCTATATACAGTATGTTGTATTGCTCTGTAGCACACTTTAAACTATTTAGATGAAGAGCTTTTTTGAGAACGTTTTAAATTTTTCTTTTTTATATCCTATTTTATTCTAATATCTGAATAAGAGTTTGATCAAGAGCCATTGCACTCCACTACTCAACAGTTTTCTAACTGACGGTTCAATTTCAACACACGCTTTACATAGGCTAGTCGGTTTGGGCCAAGTTCTCGAGGATCTTCTCATAACGGCCGTTGGTGGCATTGTTGGCACGTAGCAAAAGCTTCTCGGCCTCCTTATACGTTTTTTCCTGGATTTCACTGTCGATTTCGTAGGAATTACCCAAAGAAATCATGGCCTCGGCCACAGCAGCCCACGAGTCGGGATCCTCTTCATCCTGCGCTACTTTGAGGTACTCCAATGCGGTCTGGAGCAACTTTTGCGTGGCAGCGCGGGCCTCCTCCAAGCTCATGCCATTCAAAGACTTCTTGTCTTTTTCAAAGTACGCCAAGGTGGTGAAGATATTGGACGGAACCTCTGATTCCAAAAGGTACAGCTGGCCAAGACGCTTGCTGAGCTCACGACGAAGAACAAGGTCGTGGTCATGTGACACGCTGCTTCCAGATTTTCCTCCATTTGCATTTTCGGAGCCCGCTCTCTCGATCTTCCGGTTCAAGTTCTCCAAGAACCGCACCGTGTGGTCCCGCCACCATACGTTGTACTTGTCGGTCTGCACAATGGCGTAGAGTGGGTGGGACGAATTGAGCACCACCTCCTCTTCTTCATCCTCGTCTTCATCCTCGTCTTCATCTCCCTCACCTTCACCTTCAGCCTGTCCTGCACGCAGCTTCTCCCGTCCAAAGTTATCCACCATATCCAACAAGTCGTCGAGGGCCTGCAAAAAATCGGAGTTTTCAAGACTGAAGTAAGAGTATGCCTCCAGCAGCTCGGCCACCTTTTCGGCTTCCTCCCACACTGAAAGACACTCATCTAGCAGCAGTGCCGGGTCCTTGGTGTGCAGGTTTTTGCGACTGTCTAAAGTCATGGCACTGACCTCCATAAGTGGAATCCGGTTGATGAGAATTCTGGCCTGTGCAAACATCAACGCCACGGATTTGGGGAATTTCTCGAATCCCGTGCTGATGCGTTCCTGTGCCTCCTTAAAGAATTCCAGTACTTTCTGTGGCTCTTCGGTGTGGAAAAACCCGAGCATGGATAACGCAAGCCCATAGATTCCATAAAACTCTCCGCTAAGCACAATCTCCTCCTCTTCATCCTCCTCCTTTTTAGTGTCCTTGGATTCTTCACCATCTTTTTTAGTGCCCTCATTAGTGACTTTGTCCTTGGCATCCCCATTTTCTCCCCTGTGTGCTTTCCGGAGAATCCGGTCACACTCGTGAATGATCCCGTTGAGCATCAACTCTGAACGTTCGGTAGAATCGATGAAGTTGCGCCAAAGAGCCTTGAGTTGAGCTATAGCATCGTTGGCAGCCACCTCCTCGTCCAACTCGACAGTGAGTTGGTCAGCCGGCACATCAGGGTCTTTAGAGCCCTTTTGCTTCTTTTCGCGGGCCGTTTTGCCTAGTCCGAGCGATCTCTTGGGAGCCATTTTGGGGTATGGAGTAAAGCAAAGATGTGTGAACTCATCGTTGTCGCGATCACGTGGGATCTGCGTGCACGCCGGCTGCAGAACGGCCCATTTCGCAGTCAATGCTCTTTCATGGTCCGCGCCTGCAGGTAACTCAGCAAAGCCATTGGCTAGGGGTTGCTACTGGATACGGGGTTTAAAGACACCGAAGAATATGGATTGAGTATTTCAAGAAGCTCTAGATGTTTTGAGACTAAATTGGGAGAATTGAAATAGATATGGTGGGCTCTGGGTGCTCTGGAGTAAGATGTGTGTTTAATATGCACCGCACGACCCCGTAGTTTGGTGCCCTGTCCTCGCTGCCCACCTTCGCATGTACATTCCTCTTTATTTCCTATTTAAATCCTCTTTAATTTCTCCTTAAATCTTCTTTATGGATATTTCTTCTTGAAATCCTCTCGATTTTTGTTACACTTCTACAGTAGTTTTTATTCCTTGTACACCATATTACTTTGATGCATTAGCCACAATGGAAGGACCTTGTGGCTAGTGAGTGGCGCACGAGCGCTTAAAGCCTATTTAGGTGGCTGGCGAGACCAACAATAAACTGCTTCAACATACTAACAGGCTTTTTTTAAACTTTATTTTTTTTTTAAGAATATCCCATTATATATTCAAAAAGATATTTCCTGGAAAAATCTCGGCCAAAATGGACAGGTAAATCGACGCTTAGGCCCGATTTTTCGTAATTTCTTCGGTCTTCTCCGATTTTTCCGCTTCTTTTCCGACTTTTTGGTCCGTCTAACTCCAGGTCGCAATATTTTTCCTCTATTGCTATTGTCTAAATTTTCCGTTATTTTCTTTATTTTCTTTATTTTTCACTGCCTCTAACCTCGAAATTTTCTAAATTCCATATTTTTCTTTGCTTTTTCTTATTTTTCCCGGCATTTCTCCGTTTTAGATTGCTCGTGTTGCTCTCATTTTATTATACACATCGACATTGTTTAAGTGATTATTAATACAGCCATTAATGCATTGAAATTACCGGAAATTAAAGAAATCTTAAAATTACAAAAAAATCATAATATTACATTGCATCAAGCCATTTTTCTGGGCCAAGTATGGCCTGACTGGCGAGATTATGGCCTGATTAAAGACCACGACTCGAGCGCGAGCGTGAACACCCGTACACCACACAGCCTCAGGTCAAAAAAGGCACTGAATGAAAGCATATTTTTCGGTTGTAGAGTAATAGAAATGGATAAAGAAATTCTTGGGGGAATCAAAGCGGGAAATTACAATGTCAGAATTTTTTGTTTCGTCTGTGTCTCGAGTTTCACGACTGCAGCCGTTCATTTCCCACGCGTCCTCCGTACCGAGGCCCACAAACCAGTCCATGATCAGTATTTATCGTCTCCTTATTTCGGAGCTCCCGTACAGATTTATACAGCTTTTAAATTGTACGATAGATACGTTCCTCTCTTCTATTGTATACAGTACCAGTTCAAAGTTGCATCCATGACACGTGATATAGCGAAGGTCCAGTTCCATGTACACTTTGCCCTGAGCCTTTTTAAAGAAGTATTTTAGTATCGAATTTTGTATTTGGTAGAGCATTAACTTTTCGATCTATTCCACTACTCCAGTCAATTCACTCTTAGGTAATCACCTCCTTGTACCACTCTCTTCTATCCTCTACTCACTACTCACTTTTCTACTGCCCGTTTTCATTTTGAGTTCATTTAGTATCAACTTTCAAATATTTTATAAGTCTTTTCCTTCATTTCCTACTGTTTTTTGATGATATTTCATGCTACTACTAGAGAGAGTGTGCCAATAGTAGATAAAAGAGGTCAAAATTATCGCTAATATCCTAAAAAGAATAATAATTATAAGGGGGAGAGAGACCAGATTAGCACCAAAACTCAAAACCATATACCTGGTCTCCGAATTCTAGTCAAGCTAGTGTTGTTTTGGGCATGCACTACATTTCATATAAAAAAAAAACCGGGATTTGCAAAAGAGGTGCAAAAAATGGCACGAAAAAGGTGATAAATCCTAAATGCTGAAGAACTCAAAAACGTACTGGGCTTGGCGTGGACCATATTCGGATAAGACCATGTCATGATCCGATGTTATATACAAGATATCGGTCTGGAAAGTAGTACACTATGTACAACTCTGTCGTTTGGAATTCCCCTGAAAACTAGGTTTTTTAGTAGAGACTTTAGCTGAGCAAAACATTCAGTACCTTCTCTTTTTTTTTTCAGAAAATTTAGCCAAGCAATACTCCCCACGAAGACATAGAGGCATACAATATTCTCGAGGCTCATTTAAGTCCAGTTAAATCCCTAACCACATGCACCATGAAAAACTTATAGTATTATAAAAGTCATAATAAAGAACTCGTTGTGCAATATTAGCTACAGTGTTTACTAGTCTTGGACTTTATTAAGGAATCACCGTAATTTTTAAGTCTGTAATACATAGTCATAACATATCAGTGGTGGTATACTTGTGTGTAGTATACGCTTTTACGAGCTCCTGATTTTCTCGGGCTCTTTTTTCAATTTTTCTGTGTGTGCTGTGGAGCTACTATCAATTCACTCGAGTTTCCAGCAAGAAAACATTAATCAGTAGTCAGCATGGATGGATTTCGGTGTAAACTACTTCACTAATACTCCTAAATGGTAGTACCTTTGTCTTAAATTGAACCTCAGGAAGCTGTGCATTTAATTTTTAGCTGGAAGAATTTATTTATTTTGGTCAAATTATGGAACTTGAGCTGTATTTTTTGAGTTAAATTAATCTACATCTCAAGGCGTCCTGCATATAGATAAATGGATGTCATTCTGGTAAAAGAAAGACTGATATATTCCGCTTATTCCATATTTTTTCTGGAGCATTCTGTACTCGATTATTCAGTAAGATCAATAGTAACAGCATATGTAATAATACTTTATAACAGTAAATCAATAGTACCGAGAAGGGTATCACTGATAGTAGAGTAGTGGGTACTACATCGAAGCAGGACGGTAGAAGTAGTAGTAAGAGAGTCATTGGATTTTAATATAAAAAAGGAATAGACACCAGGTTCTCGGTTCAGCGGAATTACCACTCAAAAATTCACCAGACTTTGTAAAGTTTCTACTACTCAACCACCTTTTGGCCCTGAGTTTTCTTGGAATGGGGGATGTGCCAATGATGAGAACAAATTCACTAGCAAACTATATGCAGTATAAACAAAAGTACGAAATTACTCAGGTAGTCGTTGATCAGATTAGTTGGTTAGATGCTAAAACTGTACACGACCTTCCAAAGTGCTGCATATAAGGAGAGTGTAGTAGTGATAATGATGGCCTATGTAGCACTGTATACAGTACTTAGCTCCAAGATTCTACCATAGTCAAATTGAGTGGTCAAATAGTACCTTAGAATCATAAAAAAAAAAATTCAGAAGTATGGCCGATGATTGGTAATCGGAGTGCTGATTGGGGAAGAGGTCACGTGCGCTTGTCTTCGCATCTCTCCACGCACCTGCATGCACGTGCACACTCACGGCACGTGCTCTGGCACCATGCATCATACTAATACCCCAGCTCTCGTCAGTTTCACCCGCCAGCATGAATTTACTAGCGTCTCTCAGTTGCAACGACGAAGTTCACCTTATTATTGGCAGCCACTCCCCGGCCACGTGGCTTCGCCTCAAGACAAGTCTCCTGTGCGGCGCATCTCCCATCTTGGTCCTTGATGCACCTCTTGACCTGCTACCGCTTGCAGTCCAGGACCAGATTTCAAGCAAAGACGTTGTGTGGGTGCAGGAACACTACACACCCGAGCTCTTGACTTCTTTGGGTCGGAAAGATGTTGATTGTGTGGTGGACAGAGTGTTTGTTACTATGGAAATAGCGGAGTCTGCACTCCGAGCGCAAATCAGTTCCCAGTGCCGCCGCCTCCGAATCCCTGTCAATGTCTCGGATTCCCCTGATTTGTGTACCTTCACGTTACTCTCGACACATACCGATGGACTGTTTCAAATGGGCGTGACTACTTCCGGAAAAGGTTGCAAGTTGGCCAGCCGTATCCGGCGGGAATTGGTAGCCGCACTACCCGCCAATATCGGGGCCGTGTGTGACCACATTGGGGCTCTCCGTAAGGAGCTTCAAGCATGTGGTAGCTCTGTGGGAGACCATGACGACGATGCTATTAATGGTAGTGCACTTAACAAATTAGTGCATGAATTCAACATGACTGAGGCTGACCATGCAGCTCAGCGGGCCAAATTTTTATCGCAGGTAGTGGAATATTACCCGCTTTCAAAATTGGCCGATGTCAGTATAGAGACGCTTTCGGCCGAATACAAGACGCAATATATTGCCGAGAAGGACCAAGTGGGTGCAAAAAACGCCGGCAATGGCCACAAAACGACACCCCCACGGAAAGGAACGATCTCTCTCGTTGGATCGGGGCCTGGTGCCGTTTCCATGCTTACTCTTGGAGCTCTTCAGGAAATCTTATCAGCAGACTTGGTCTTGGCAGATAAACTCGTGCCTCAGCAAGTTTTAGAGCTCATTCCACAAAAACGCACCAAACTTTTCATAGCACGCAAATTCCCCGGAAACGCCGAAAAGGCCCAGGAGGAGCTTCTTAGCTTGGGACTTGAAGCATTGCAAAATGGAGAAAAAGTGGTTCGGTTGAAGCAGGGAGACCCGTACATTTTTGGCCGCGGGGGTGAGGAACATCTTTATTTCTCTGCGCACGGATTTGCACCCAAAGTGATCCCCGGAATCACCTCTGCCCTTGCAGCACCCGTCTACTCCAGCATTCCGGCCACGCATAGAGATGTGGCAGATCAGGTGCTTATATGCACGGGCACTGGGCGCCGGGGAGCGCTTCCCAACTTGCCAGATTTCGTGGGGTCTCGCACCACAGTGTTCTTGATGGCTCTACACAGGATCGTAGAGCTTATCCCCCACTTGGTGCTGGAAAAGAAGTGGCCGGCGGATTTGCCCGTGGCCATAGTGGAGCGTGCGTCGTGCCCCGACCAAAGGGTGATCCGGACCACGTTATCCAAGGCTCCGGAAGCAGTAGAAGCTCTTGGGTCCAGGCCCCCCGGGCTCTTTATAGCCGGTTATGCATGTGAAGTTTTACGTCCTGCTCTGGAATCAAAAGAGGCTTGGGTCGTGGAGGAGGGACACATGAACCCGGAAATCACCGGCGTATTGGACAGGATCACCCCTGGCCAGTACTAGCATACTTATAGATCATAGACAATAAACTAATTCAAGATTTGTCACCCATAGATAATAGACTGATGTACAGGACTTTCTTGGTTTCTCGTGTCTATGAGTAGATCAATGAATATTATATAAGTTTGTGGGACGGGAAAGGAGATTAGAATTGTTCAAAGGGAACATCTTTTTAGCTAGTACTGCACATAAACATCGTGAGTGTCAAGACCTACTGTGAACTTTCATGGAGCCGGCACATCCTCGAAGCGGAGCAGCAGGAATTTTCTCTCAGAATTTAAATTAAAATCAGCAGCCATGTCCCCGAAATTAACACTTCGTAGCATTTTCAGTTCATTCAGCATCGCCAGTTTTTTTCCCCAATAAAATGGACTAGCAATCTGTGAAAGCCATAAGCGTAAACCATTATGCTTCTGTGATACTCTTGAAATCCTAAATAGCCATGTAACATGACCATGAAATCGATTGGTTCTCACGTGAATTCACCTTATCCTGCATATACTAACATGGAAGATCTATGAAAATAAACCAGTCTTGTCCAATCAAAATGCAGAAATGTATAAAAAAGTCAAGTATCTTTCTAGAATGAACTATTACAGAATGTAGCGATGAATATATTTAGGCATGTATAGCCTAGGGGATATGGCTACTCTGTGGACACAACTTTGCACCCACCTGCACCCGCGCACATGGATTGCGCACCCCAATCAACTCGCTTCAAACAATCAACTCCATATCAACCCCATTTTCTTGACCACACATGTTCAACGCATTCAGAAATAACTTTTGCCGAACCGCAATTAGCCGCCGCACGCTTTCACTGTCACCTTATGCATTTGTATTCGACATTGACGGCGTTCTTATGCGCGGCTCCAACCCGATTCCACAAGCTCATGCAGCATTGACACTTCTAAAGCAGGAAAACGTGCCTTTTATTTTACTCACCAATGGCGGTGGGGTGACCGAGAAGTCACGTGTGGAGTTTCTTTCGGAAAGACTCCAAACTGAGATTTCTTCGCTCCAGATCGTGCAGAGCCATACGCCCATGAGGGCATGGGCCCAAGAGGGAAAGTATAAGCGAGTGCTAGTGGTTGGCGGAGAACAGGATAATGCACGCCAGGCAGCTCTCGAATACGGCTACGAAAATGTCGTCATTCCCATGGATATAGTCCGCCAAAACCCCGCCATAGCACCGCACCACCGCTATACGACAGCTGAAATGGCCCAATTCGGCCGTGACGTCGACCTAAGCCAGCCGCTAGATGCAATCCTTGTATTTAACGACCCACGTGACTTGGGAACCGATATCCAGGTTATCAGCGATGTGCTAAACCTGGAAAATGGTGTCGTGGGCACACGGCGTTCTGCACACAGCGCCACGCCTGCAGTCCCTCTCATTTTCAGCAACGACGATTATCTCTGGGCTAACAACTACAACTTGCCCCGGTTTGGCCAAGGTGCCGTGCGGCTCATGATCGAAACGTTGTACGCAAAAACTAATGCACTTTCTGCAGGGGAATCTTTACAACTGACCATATTGGGCAAGCCGTTCCGCATCCTGCATGACTACGCACACTGGGTACTTATAGAGTGGAACAAGATCATGCACGGCCACGAGCCCCATGGGTTCCGGCCACCAGTGGGGGTCTCCCCGGAAAACTCCCCGTTTCGGAAAATCTACATGGTCGGAGATAATCCCGAATCCGATATTCACGGCGCCATTGCCAACGGTTGGGAGTCCATTCTCTTACGTACGGGAGTTTACCGGGATGCCGACTGGGAAACTACAAAGTACAGGCCCTCGGTGGGCGTTTTCGATAACGTCCTCGACTCTGTGCAGGAGGTGGTGGAGAATTGGAGACAGAACAAGTGATGGAACTGTATATGGCTTCCCAAATTATAACAAATGCTCCTCATTATTATTCCAAAACTCTGTCAGTATTCCAAAACTCTGTGACATAATTTACACTATCGCTTGAAGTGACATTGGAGTACCTTGGGAAGTGTAGCCCACACCCATACACCAGCGAACCTCAGCATGACAAATACCAACATTTACACGTTAGAACCCTGTCATACGTTCATTTCAAAGTGTATATCAAGCTCCAAAGTCTTCCAACTATCTGTCAACCCCTGTTTTTGAAGAATATCTCAACAATTTTTTTACTTGATCTTAATTACCTGATTTCGACGGTAGAAAAGTGCCAACTCATTCTATTGTTCATCCAATAAAGACCCCACTTTAATAAAAAGTCAGAAGTAAGTCCGGAGTGTTTTTCCAGGCTTATAAAACTATACATGTGATTATTCGGCGTCATTAACATCGTCCAAGTAATGTAAGACCAGAAAACATAGTATGAGTGCTTATAAGAAAAACATAAGTTCATTTCTTTCAACCAAAAAAATAGTATAGGTGGGAAGATATTATAAAACATTTTATAATTACTTTAATGAACGTAGTGAAGTTGTGGCATTTAGCGGGTCGGCATAGAATTCTGTGTTCTTGTATGCAGTGCGTCTCTATTTTAGGTCTTTAATCTTTCCACAAAAAACATTTGGGAAATTTGTTGGGTGTTTTTTTAGGTAAAATTGAGTTTGGTTGGATTTCTGGTCCTCTATCGTTATAGTTATGTTTACAGGTATGACACGTGACTTCCACAATTTCATGGCCCGGGTAAACGGTTCCGGGGCTCATATCCAGTTCCAGTCTATTGAATTATGCCGGTTGGGCACATCAAAAAAAACTCACTTTTCGGTAGTTCCCACTTCTAGGGACCTTTATTTGGAAGTCTGGGCATTCAGAAACAGGTACGTTTACCGTGATTGTCACGTGAGTAACTTTTGCTGGAATGGATTTGACTAAATTGATCGTTTAATCCTGCCGAAAAATTCTTTGAAAGTTTTCCACAAGCAAACGTATCTTATTGGACGCTATTAAAGTACGGGCAAAAATTCTAGGTTATGTAGGAAAGTCACGTGATCAGGTTCAAAACGACTTAAATGCTTCTACAATGGGTGGTTTTGTTTCCCCAAAAACAAGGTTTTCTATATTTCCCAAAGCTCTACCTAGACTTTCTTCTCTAAGGCGTAGGCGTTTCAAGGAGATAATTTGAAACTACTCATGGTGCATGATATGCAGGCAGAGCACGGACACGTGGGACGAATGGTAAATTGGGCCAAGGAAGCACCGCTAGCTTGTTGTTACGACCAAATAAATCCCCTTACGACGCAGGGATGTCTCATACAAATTTCATACATTTCCAAATCCCAAAGAAAATTATATAAGACTGGCCTCGCACTCCAACTAAGCATGCAAAGAATATAAACCTCAGTCTTTTAAAAAAAAACATGGAAATAGAATACTTACATACCAGCCGTTACTTCATTCAGGTACGTACACACACAGCTTAAATAAACAGGGCTAGTCATAAAATTACCAGTACACCAAAGTACTAGTCATAAGTACATGGTGCCAGTGTCTTGTATAGAGCTCAAGCTGGAAAGTACTTACTGAATTTAGATAATGTGCAAGCCTGCAGAGAATTCTACACTTGAAGCAGAAAATTCACCAGGTTGGGAAAGTAGAATTTTCGTCTACACTGAACAGACCAAGCTAAGTGTGCGAAAAGGTGCGTGAGTGCATTAAAAGTGTATGCTTGGATATGCCATTGGGAAGAACGAACCTTTACGGTAATTTTCGGAAAGATTTCCTTTTCGGTCTCATTTGACCTTAAGAGAAACTAAAGTCTGGTCTAAATGCAGGCACTCCCAAACTAAACACTGGTCTAAGTGCTGGTCTAAGTGCTGGTCTAATGCCAAAGTACTGTTTGCAAATTTCAGTCTTGAAGATTTGAGTACTGTTTTTTAAGATTTGAGATTGTACATTTACAGATTGGTTGACACTTATTCTATTAAACCGATTATTCTAATGTTTCAACTCAGACTCAAAGGAATCCTCCTGTTGAGTTTGGTAGCGGTCGGCACCGAGTTTGGTGGAGTCGATCTCACCGTGGTACTTCTCGCAAATCTCCTCCAAGGTCATTCTCTTGGTCTCAGGGATTAATAACGACGTGAAGATTCCCAACAACATGAAAAGAGCGAAGATCTCCATCACGTGCGGCAAGAAACACGAGTTCTTTGTTTTGCAGCCATGGTTGATCAACGTACCAATGCAAGTTTGGGCCACGATGGCTCCGACCTTTCCGAGGGCTGCAGATAAACCATGCGCCGTGGATCTGTATCTAGTAGGGAAGATTTCGCCAGGAATGATGAATGTGGTGGTGTTGGGGCCGAAGTTCTGGAAGAATTGAGCCAACACGTACAAGGCCAACTTGCCGTGGTCCGAGATCTTGTGGTAGGCAAAACCTAAAATGACAAAAAGAATCGTGAGAATCACAAAGCCTCCAACCTGGATAGGCTTTCTGCCAACAGTATCGATGGTAAGAGCGGTGACCCAGTATCCTGGCAACGAGCCTGCACAGATGAGAATCAAGTTACCCACTGCGGTGTTGTGCAAGGATCTGTAGACGTTCTTGGAGGAGGCGTAACCGATGGTTTGCAAGATGACAGCGGAGTTCAAACCCAATCCGTAGTAGGCAACATCCAAGAAGAACCACGAGCCAGCAGTACCAATCAAAATCTTACCGTATCTCCATTGACCAAAGTGTCTCCAAAAGTCCTTGAAAGAAGCCTTAGGAGGGGCAATATCTTCAGCATGGTTGTCAATGGCAGCCTCGGCATCGGCCTGTTTCTCCAAGATATCATGTTCTTCAATGTCCAAAGAGTAACGTGGAGACTCAGCAATTGTCAAACGGTAGTAGAGCGCGATGGTGCCTGGAACACATCCGAAACCCACCAAGATTCTCCACATCTGGTCACAGGCCTTGATACAGTCACCCACACACTCCTTAGAAGAGTTTGCACCCTCCAAGTCGGACTTGTAAGCAGAAACAACCACAAGAGCCACGATACCAGCAAACAACTGACCCAAACCCTGGTTAGAGAACACTGCGGCCATGATAGCACCTCTCCATTTGGTGGTGGAGAATTCGGAAGAAATAATAGACGACAAGGGGTAATCACCTCCAATACCAATACCCATAACAATTCTCAAGGTACAGAAAATAGCAGTAAAGTTGATGGCAGGTGACTCTCCCAAAGTACACTGAAGAATTGTAGCAACAATCATGATAATCAACTCCAATCCGTAAATCTTCTTACGGCCCACAATGTCGGCCAAGAAACCAAAAGTGACCTGGCCAATCACCGTACCCACGGATGTGGACACCTTGATCAAGGTCTGTGTAGAATCAGGGATGGTACCACCCCAGAAGGCATGCGCCAACATGGCACTGCCCAAGTTGATGGCGAAAATATCGTAGGAGTCAGTCATGAAACCAACACCAGCAATCAAGATCATTTTTGCTTGGGTCCAGCCAAAGCCTTCGTTATCGATTTCCTCCAAGGCCAATCTCCGACGCTCCAATGGATCCTCAATATGGGCGAATTTGCCAAGGTAGTCTTTGAAAGCGGTCTTGCCTCCGGAGGAGCTCACTGCATGGGTATGTTCGATTTCTGACATGATCTGCACTTTCAAATCATTCTGGACGGGGGGGCGTGTGGGTTTTATAGGCTTTGGGAAATTGCTGCTTCATTTTTTTGCCTATTCATTAATTAGCTGCACGCGCCGCTGGCTGCATCGTATCGCATGCACGCGGCGTGAGGGCGCGCAGCCAATTAGTCTGCCTGCAGGTGCAATTTATTTCCGAGTTTTACCCACTCACATTGATGGCCCGGAGGACGCCTAAAAAAAGGAAATATAACAATCCGTTCTCTTATTGGCGCAACTGAGGTGTCTGTCCTGCACGCTCTCGAGGTGTGAAACGGACTTAATGTACCTTGAAGGGTAACTAGCACCGGTGCAGGCCCGTACACCGCACATGGGGCCACATGGGCGCGGCGCTGGGGAAATTGCACCACGGGTCTGGTGTCTGGGTGTGTAGCGGAATGTCCCGAGGATAAATGGACATCAGGCTACATTATGTTACAAAAATATCCAGTTTCATTCCAGAATTACTGTAGGTATTGCAGATAAAGCGAAGCATTGTGTCAAGTCCTTTGTCAAGCCAATTGTGTCATTGTTGACAGTGCCAAGTGCCGGCGATAGAGTAGTGTGACCACTTACTCGAAGTGCGAAATTGGTCCACGTGGGTGCAAAACTAGGCCGCGCATAATAAGACAACGGGGAATGATAAGCGTTGAACCACGTTTTGTGGGCGCGCCACGACCCTTTCGCCTTTCTTTTTATTGCAAACCCTGGGTGCATCCTGCATGGATCCCCGCTAGCAGAAATTAGTTCTTCGCTATTTTGAGCTTTCATGTTTAATCTCTTCGCTCGTGGCGGATTGGGAAACTTGTCGTCCGACCTTGTCATGCCTTTCTGTGCAGGTCGGCATGGTATGTGAAACTCTCAATTCCAACATACACCATTTTAATACCTTCCATAGTACCTTCCATAGTACCTACTATCTGTCATGCCATTTACCAACCATTTTGAATTCTTCCTTTCACCTATTTACACCTCCGTACACCTCGAGACACACTATATACCCTATATACCCTAAAAATGCTCTTTCTAGACTGCTGTGTTTACTACTAGCAGACGCGTAATCTTTTTTTTGAGTTGTGGAGAGTCAGCCAAGTCCATATTTACAGGGAAACGTTTTTGATATAACAGGAAACAGAATCGGTGAACGTTTTTTGGAGACCTTGGATTACGTGTACGTAGAATTGGGGTTGTTAGAATCTAAAATTGTTTTCCTGTATATAACCGCTCATTTACGTCTTCTTACTTTTTAAGTTTCTTTTTGGCTTCTGAAGTTTCAGAGTAAAGTGAATGTTGTTTCGTTAAAGGGTGAAATTCATGACCTTAGAGTCGTTTCTTTCTCTCAATCGTACAAAAAAGGGTTTTTTGGCTTACTCATGTTAACAGTTTTCGGGAATTGAGCGTAACTTTAAATGAAATAATAACTGAACATCCAAAAAAAAAAAAACGGATTCACCCTCGGATTTTGAGCTCCCAAAATTGGCGTTACTAAAATATAACCTCTTTTTCGGTACTTCACTGGACTTGACCATTATACGCTCAAAAAAAAAAAGTCAATGTGGTACTGCATATACCTCTTTGTTCCGTCCATCCTACTAAACCTTACATCAGTGCTGTATTGCTGTACTTTACATTATATGTGGTAGATACTAAATATTGTCTATTTATCAATATCCTATTACGGCTGCTGAAGATCTATCTTGATTTGGATTTATTATTGTTTACCGTGTACTGCATATAGTCTGGCCTCCTCCACTTTGGTCAAGTCTAATTTTTAAACTACATCCATAGACAATAATAACATACTATAGACCACTACAAAAAAAATACATTAATACACACTAATGCTCTGCGCCATACTCTACACTTTACTACTCCAGACTTCACTTTTGCATATCACTCGATTCTCTTGTATTCGACTTTCTACCACTAAAAAAAATGCTGAACTCGGCAATTTTCGAAATCTATCTCTATTAGCCACTTAAGTGGCGTGTTCGAGGGAATCTCCAGGATAAAGAATTTATCTGGTCACTATGAATCTCTAATGGCGTAATACTACTCTTTCCCTTTTTACTGTACATTCGGTAATGATCACTAAACGGACTACTGACTCTACAGGAGAATGTAGGTCGGTATTCAATTTCTGTCAATAAAGAATTTTTTCTCGACTATAAAAACTAGTTTATATTCTTATTCTTTTTGCTAACTGTTGGTATACTTGAAAAAGAGTATGTGCAGTCTGCACCCTCGGAAAGGGCACGTGACTTTCTGTTTCAAAGCCTAGCCTCAACAATTCTATCCACACACTCCAGCTTCAAGACTTTCAAGAGACTGTAGTAGTCTTGGGCATTTATTGAGTCAATAATTGGCAAATTATTGAAAAAAAAGGATTTTTGGGGAAGGATCAAACATTCTGAGTCAACAGGTCGGAACTGGATATAAGCCCCGGAACTCGGTTCAAGCCCGGGAACTGGCCGTTCTGGCCATCGTCCTTCCTATGAGGGCCACATAGTAAACACGAAAAAGTAGGCAAAGTACCACGGACTACAATTATATTTGTACGCAAGTCTTCACTTCAGTTACTACTGGGCAACAGTTACTACTGGACTACAGTTACTACAGGACTACAACTAATACTAGATTTGTGGTAAGCAATTTAAAAAAAATACTTTCGGTTGCGGCCATACCAAGTGGAAAATACTGTTTCCCGTCCGATCAACGTTAGTCAAACCACTTAGGGCCACAGTGAGTAATGCAGTGGGAGACCATGTGTGAAATTGTGGTGCTGCAATCTTTTTGTAAAAAATATCTATGTTGTATTAGACACAGAAATTACCTGTTTCACAAAGTTACGGCGGTTTTTAGAGTTTTTCAGACAGTATTCAAGAATTTCCATAGGCTGGTTCTCCGAAGTACCGTGGATCAGACATGGATATGTCTTGCACATAGCTGGGTCCGATATTTCATTTCCCCAAAAAGCCACTGCCGATTAAAAAAGACTGTACAGACAAACTCTTCATAACAAAAACTCAATAAACTGTCGAGGCAACTTTTCAAACTACACAATCTTAAGTGGTTCGTGCCGACAGAAAAAGAGACCTACCCGAAAAGTGCATACCAGATTCGCAGCCAGTCAAACAAAGTATAAATACCGGGCATCCCCTCTTAAATCAGAAAGGACAGAAAAGATAGAGAGATAAAAAGACAAAAAGACAAAAAGACAAAAGGACAAAAGGACTGACTGAATAGACCGACTGAAGACACTGACTGAAGACACTGACTGACTGACTGACTTCAGAAACAAAACTTCAACGACTCTGAAATTCTTAATGTTTAACGAAATGGATTCTCCCCTCTCACCGACTGCAGCCAGACTAGCGACTAAACTCTCTCTTGAAGCTTCTCATGGACCTGGACCTCCCAGAATCAAAAATAGACAAAAAGGAAAAATGCAAAGGGATTCTGGAAAGCAAAATATGGTACAAGAGAGCAAAGACATAGAAGGAATTGGATAGAGAAAGGGCAGAAGACGGCAGAAAATGGGCAGAAAATGGATACGGGGACAACATTTCATGGATGTAAACCACCCCCTTGGCTCCCCTTTGGCTCCCATTGAAGCAGACTGGTAGACACAGACTGGTGTTGAAGAATTAAATATTAAGATGGATATAATAAAAAAAAAATTGATAAGACTGATGTAGATTTATATAGATTCAAGAAAATCAAAAGGGGAGCTTCTTATATGACAGTAAACATTAGAAGAAATGTTTTTTTTTTTCTCTTTTTTTTTTTTTGACTTTACGCTATAACTTATTACTCTAATACTACGAGATCATACTAGGAACTGCTACTGTACTGTCTCACTAAACTGTGCTACTATGCTAATATCTTATTCATCATTTATTAAGTAGCGACTATATACTCACATCACTGTTTAATGGGATAGGCAGAAGATATTGAAGAAGCAAAGACAGTGATGATGGTGAAGCAAAGACGTGAAGAGCGGCTGGCTATCGCTTGAGAAGTAGAACCTGCTCTCTCAATTGGTTGAGTTCCCGCTCCTGGCTCTTGATCTTCAAGTCCTTCTCGTTGCTGTCCTGGTACAAGAACTCCATCTTGCTCTTGTACTGGCTAACCATGTTCTGGTAGTTGAAGTTTTCGTCGTTGTACTTCTTCAACTGGCTGGCCTTACTCTCGTTGTCGAACTCCATGCTCAACAACTGCTTCTTCAACTTCTCTTCGCGGAGTGCTCCGTCGGAAACATCGCTCTTCAACGTGTCGATTTCATCGCCCAACCGCGTCACATTTTCCTCCAAGTACTTCAACTGCTCGTTGGAGTAGAGCTTGGTTTCAAGATGCTCCACTCGCTTGCTCAACTCGCCGTTGATGGTCTTCATGCGCTCGTTTTCTTGCACAATCACGAGGTTTTCTGTGCGGGCTTCCTTGAACCTTTGGTCGGCGGTTTCCCAGTTTTCGTGTACTTCTCTCACTTCGCTTTTCAACTCCTCCTTTTCTTTCTCGAGGTTGTTGTTGTGCTCCTTAAGAATAACACATTTTTCCGAGACGTTGGCGAAACTGTCCTTTAAATCCGTGAGCTCGGCAGTCAATTTCTCCTGCGCCGTCTCCAACTCCCTGTTCTGGGCGGTCATCTTCTCCAAGTTGCGGCCACTCTCCTCGATTAAGTCCCGCAACGATTGGATAGTGTTGGCGTTCTTGGCCAACTTGCGCTCCAAAGCACCCTTTTCTGCGGTAAGAGCCAGAACCTCGTTCTTGTGCTCCTCGTTTTCCCGCAGGTACGTTTCGTTTTCACTTGTGACCTTCTCGTTCTCCTCCATCACCTCCACCTTGATGCGAGCTAACTCGTTGTTCTCGATGGTCAAGCGCTTGTTTTCTCGGATTAACTCCACCTCCTTCTCACGCTTGAACTTCATCTCCGCATTGAGGTTCAGGATATCTTCCTTGTACGCCTCCAAATTCTTTTTCTTGTCGCCGTAGTTGTCTTCCAAGTACAGGATTTTCTTCTCGTACTTGTCGATCCTCTCCCCCAAGGCCTTCTCCGTCTTGAGCTTCTCCTTCAACTGTATCTCACCTTCATCCACTTTTCCACGCAAATCCTTGATGACCAGCTGGCTGGCCCGCACCTCCTCCTTGATCAACTTCAACTCATTATTCATGTCTTCTCTTTCCAGGATGGCACGCTGCTCATGTCTTTTGCTGATGGTCACTGCAGACTCCGCAAGCTCGAGTTTTTCGAAGTACTGGTCGCTTCTCTCCTTGAATTTGGACAATTCCTTGTCCAGCTCCATAAGACGCGTGTTCAACATGGAGTTGTCGACCTTGAGCCGGGCCAACTGGTCCTCGTAGTCCTTAACACTAGACTTCATTTTCTCCCGCTTAATGTTGTACAATTCATCCTCGCTCTGGCGTAACAACGCCTTTAAGCGGAGAATCTCGCTCTTGGACTTGTTCAACTCCTCACGTGTGGACTTGAGCGTCTGGTTGATATCGCTGTAGATCTTAGCAAAGTCCGTGGACCCATTGAGGTTGACGGTATTGTAGCTACTACTCCGAGAAAGGCTTCGGTTGCTCAAGCTTGCGTCGCTGCCGCTCATCAAGTTTCCTATCTTCGATTCGAGCTCGTGCACCCTCTTTTCGGATTTCTTGAAAAGCACCTCGTAGTCTGAAAAACTGTCGATACCTCTGGTGGCCCGAATCTGGTTGAGTGTCTTCTGGAGCTCGATAGCGTAGTTCTCTGCCCGAGTGGAATTGGCCTCCTCAAACTTCAATTTGATCTGTAACTTCTTCAATTCTTCCTGATGCCTGGAATCGTTCATCTGACTCACTCTTAAGTCCTCTCCGCCAGCCAAAGACCTGCGGGCCTCGGATCTCTTGGAGGGGCTCTGGAAACTGGCGTCCACCTTGGTCCGGAGCATGTTAACTTCTTCGGAGAGTTTCTGGTTCTCAAACTTCTCATTGCGCAAAATGGCAGTTTGTTCACTGAGCTTGTTCTTGATGGTCACGTAGTCGTTCATAAGACTGGGGTCATATTGAGGAGGGAGGTTTTCCTTGTCCTGCAATTTTGTCTGGAGACTCGCAATCTCCTCCTTCAAGGCCACGATTTTGTCCGAGTAGTCTGTCTTGGTGCGTAAGAGATCAGCAGATTCGATCTTCAACCTCTCCAACTCTTGCGATGTGGACTTGTGCTGTTCAAAATCCACCTTGTGTTTTTCCTTCAACATCGTGATTTCTGCAAGAAGAGAGGCACTTTTGTCTCCCTCTTCTTGAAGTTTCTGTGCCAATGAGTCCGTTTGCTCAATTTTTTTATTGAGCTCTTTTATGCTGTTTTCCGAGGAATCGTGCAATTTGGACTTGGCTTCCAACTGCGCCGAAACCTCCTGGACCTTATTCTCTAAGCTGTGAATAATGTCATTATTCGAGGCCATCTTTTGGTTGAAATCCACGAGTTTTTGGTCTTTTTGGGACAATTCACTCTTTAACTCCGCAATTTTTGCCGTACAAGTGGAGATTTCCTGTTCCAACTTGCTCGAGGCTGCTAAAGACTTTTCCACTTCCCGGGCACTAGTCGAAGACTTAGCATTGAGTGCTGACACCTCGGCCTCTTTCTTCTCGAGAAGAGCCTTGGTCGATGTCAACTGTTGCACGAGCTCCTTGGCCTTGTGAGCTTCCTCGGACAATTTTTGGGAATCTAAGGCCTTGGCGTTGATTTCCTTCTGCAATTGGGCGATTCTTTCGCGGTCATTTTCCAAACTTTTCTCACTCTCATGCAACTTCATGAGCATCTCGGACTTGTCTTTGGATAGAGACTCACTGACATCGCGCACTTGCTTCAACTGAAGAAGCGTCAGCTCCAACTTGGCAGCTTTGGAGGCCTCGTCACGTTTCAAAGTGCGTAAGGCTTCGGTATTTTCAGCCATGGTTGAAGAATGTTTCATGATCTCGTCTTCCAAAACCACCAAACGCTCTTTTAAGGAACTATTCTCGGATTCCAAAGCAACCTTGCCATTTTCGGCTTCTTTTAACTTGAGATTGATCTGCTTTAAGCTCTCGTTCATCTCCTTGGAGTCCAACACCTTCACTGAATCTTCAAGTAAGGGTTTCAAGTCAATGAAGAGATTGAGCCATGGAGAGTCTTTGTGCGTCACCATTTGGTCAAGTTTTTGCATGTTCTTGGCAATAACCTGTGATGACTTCACCTTGAGGATTTCTTTGCTGGTATTGATTCTTGAGCTTCTTCCGCGTAACACAGATTGCAACTTGGTGATCACCACCTTAACTGCAGCGTCACGTTTCTCCTCCAAAGAACCCAAAATTCCACTTTTAAAGAATAATTTGGTGATTCCCACTCTGAAAAGCTCCGCGTCCAATTTGATGTGTCTTAGAATGATCTCACAATTGGACTTAGAGTTTCGGGAAAAAACATTCTCCAAGTCAAGAATCGAGTACCGTTGGTAGAAGTCATCAAAGGTCATTTTGTTGGGGTACCCAGCTCTGGTAATTCTGATTCCCTCAAGAACACCATTACACCGAAGCTGATTGAGCACAAGTTCTTTGTCCATGGTGTTAGGGATTTTGTTCAAGTTGGGAAGAATGCACCGCACAAAGTGCGGCTCGGTGCTGGACAACTGCTTCATTAGCACCGATAACTGCTCCTTATGCTTCTGCGTCACCATCTTCAACTTGCTATTGGTGGAGCTGTTTTCATCGCTAACAAGACCCCTGATAAAGGCATTGGATGAGCCTGGGAATAAGCCGAGGATCTGGTCGCTCACAGGGTCCTTATTTTTGGAAAGCCAATCGGTGGTATTATATTCCACGGGCCCAGCATAATGGTTAATGATGAAGCCACTTCTCAACTTGTTGGGCTTGAACTGCTTATGCTTCTCCTTCCCAAAATCTTCGATCAACTTTTCCACAAATGACCGGTCCGATGACTTGGGCATAATACACTGCTCGTTGAGGTGCTCGAAAACTCCCATGGGTTTTCTGGCCTCGATCAAGTCAATCGTCGGCTGCAAATCCAAGCCGAAATCGATAAAGTTCCACTGGATGTCTTCCCGCATGTACTCACTCTGTTCAAGAATGAACGAGTGATGGTTGAAAAATTGCTGCAACTTCGCGTTGGTGTAGTTGATGCAGAGCTGCTCGAAGGAGTTGCTTTCGAATATCTCAAACCCTGCAATGCCCAACACGCCTATAAACGACTGGTCTGCACTATGACTCAATCCAACAAGACTCTTGTTGATGCGGTTGATGATAAACTGGAACAACTTCTCGTATAAGTACTTGGAGATGGCGTCGATGGTGGCTTTAACCTCGCGTGCACTCTGCAGTCTCTCCACAAATTCTCTGCCGGCCTTGACCTTGGGTTTTAGGAGACTTCTAGATAGCTTCTCCTCGTCCAAGCCTAGCATTTTGGCAATGGTTTCGAGTTTGCCATCCTTTTTAAAGCTGGCCTGGTCGGCTTTCCAGGATGTAAACTCTAGGTTCCCTAGTAATAAAACCACAGCAATACCCAGGTACACCAGCTGTATTTCAGCTTCGGAGAAACCCATGACTTTAAAAGACTCTTTGAGCAACTCAAGGTCCTTGGCATCGTCCACATTGGCAATATCAGGCGTAGACCCATTAAGGTACTTGTACGCATCGGAGGAGCTTTCTAAATTGTACAACTTCCGAAGGTTTGCATCGGCTTCACCTTTGAGCAACTGGTAGAAGATGTGGTAATTGCGCTCCTTGGGCTGCTGGTGCAGAACACGGGATTTTTCAAGCAAATAGTAGTCTATGGTTGCTCCGGAGATAAGACCACTATTGTCGAAGAAAATCTTGATGAACTTACCGAATCGAGACGAGTTATTGTTCTTAATAGTCTTGGCATTTCCGAAACTTTCCAAAATGGGGTTGGCCTTCAAGATCTTGTCGTGGATATTGTCCATGGCCTGCACACTGGTGTCCTCCGTAGAAATCAGAGACAAATACTGGATCACTTTTTTGGTGTTTTCCGTCTTTCCGGCTCCACTCTCGCCCGTCACTAAGATGGACTGGTTTTTGCCATTGGCCTTCATGTTGCGGTACGAGTTTTCGGCAATGCTAAAAATATGAGGAGGCATCCGCCCTTCAGAAGAAGTAGAATGGAACTTTTGAAGCTGTTCATTGCCGTAAATGTCCAACTTTTTGTAAGGGTTAATTGCCACCAAAAACAACCCGGAATAAGTATAGATGTTGTTGTCCAAGTAGCGCAAATAGAGGTTATGGATGACAGAAGGTTCGTTCAAATGCGTAAGTTCGGCCATATCATCGCACCGATCGAACTTGGCAGGGTTACAGCTCTCCACGGTCTTGGATTCGAGCTCAAGTTCGGTTTTCTGCCCTCTATTGTGCACAAGAACTCGGACTTTGGTGCCGTCTTGACTGCTGATCGTGGCTTTGCAAAAAACCTCCTCTTTATCGGGCACCCACACCCAATTTTTAGTGTCTTCTTCCGACATGTTGTAGTGTTTTAGAAGAGATCAAAATATTTGGATCAAAAAAAAAAAGGATCAGTGTATGGATCAATAGATAGGATCGAGATATTGATATCAAGATGGGAAAGGTGATTGTTTGGACTGGGAATGTTGTATTAATAGCTGGTAGCTCAAATATGAGTTCAGGTATATGAGACTATGTATCTCTAGAAAGTTCTATGTTAGGGAGAAACCCGTCCGGGGTCGTGTATTTATATGAGGACAGAAATTTGGTATGGTGTTTTTTTGTTACCGTAGTCTCGTCACGTGAGCGTGTTTGCGTCTTTCTTTCGTCTGTTGGGTCCTGCAGATGCGGAGCATACTCGTGGCTCATATGCAGAATCAAAACATACCCTAGAATTTCACCAAATTCTACCGGGTATACTCCAATGATTAGACAAATGGTGATACTGGCCTTAATGTTATTAGTTAATGTATTTTGAGTTTTTATCGATTAGTGAAGTTGGGTATTTGGTGGTGAGTTTTGCAGTGTTTGGCCGCTTCTATATGCAGTGCCATACTATAAATCTTCAAAGTCTACTTTACTGAATGTACTGGATTTTGAATTATGCTTTATTATGCTTTGTTATATGATTAATGGAGCACTACTGCGAATCTTCATTCGCGAAGCTTTTGCTCTCGTCCTGCACTGGTATTCCAAATGCTTTGGACTGGTAGTATGTCAAGTGCACCACTGACATGAAGTTTCACATGGCTAAAATAACAACCATGTTGCTTATAATCGCGTCTCGAATTACTATGATTAATCTCGCAATTTCAACGTGCCATTGGGTTCACACCTGTTTAAACTCGCAATTTTGATGACATGGGCAGCACCCAGTTGGACTCGTCGTCCGGAACAGGGGAGTAACTCGCAAACGTCAGGTCCTCGGAATGTAGAATTGGCGTCGTGTAGTTAGACGAGCCCATGTATGAGAAGATGGACGACTGCGACGTAGCCAGTGGTGGGGTAACAGGAAACACGCTGGGTCTGATGGGCGGAGGAGCAAACAGTCGCTCTTCGTTGTGGATCTGGATAACGATATCGGCTGCCCGCTTCAAGTCCTCAGGAATTTCAGCCATCATATCATCGGAAATGACCGACACGCCGTGTTCCATTATGGTTTGCATAATTTGAGCGTGTTTGTGGGAATAGTTGTGAATCACCGGAGTCACACCCAAGCCTTCAAATTTTCTTTGCACCACCTCAGAAAGATCACCCGTCTGAAGAAGCAACACAATGACTATTCTCCTCAAAAGATTCATGACGTGATCGTCACAGCCCAGGAGAAATGCACCGTAAACGTTGGGAGCAGTGTTCTCATCTTCACCTGCCTGCAGGTGTTTCTTCTTCATTTCCTCTTGCAAAGGGATATTATTAAGCAAGCTCTTGATGTGGCTCGCTGCGGTAGGCACGTGCAACATCAGACATGCAATGAGGTTGCTGGCAATGGCCACCAACGAGGCCGGCATGTTCAAAAAGAACCGATTGTAGAGCGAGAGCTCACAGAAAAACCGACCAACTGCCGTCACGGCGGATACTCGCAGAGACACGGAGTTCGTGTGCATATCATTGGAGCGGTTGTATTTACAAGGCGTGATGTCGGAGGAGACGCCAGCCTCAACGATGGCCAATTGGAGACATTCCTCAAGCAGCGGGTGGCTCAACAGCCACTCCAACGTTGAGAGAATGTGCATTTCCATCTGTACAAACATCTCCTCGTCGTAAGCATGACGACACATGATTGCCAACTCACGGAGCGTGGGAACACGCAGTTTCTTATCTTCGTACTTGCCTGCTATCCAAAGCGCTGTGCATCCCACCAACTGGTAGTGACGCTTGAAAACAATTCTCTTGGCGCAGTAGCGGTCAATGATATTGACACAGAGGAACAATGTAGATGGTTGTAAACGGAACAGGGAGTGGAGCTCAATCAAAAAGTCAAGCAAGTAGGGGCGCATATACCACTGAACCTCGGGTTGGATATCAATCATTTGGGGATTGACCATCAGCTGTGTTTCCAACACAGAGAGCCATTGCTTTACATCCTGATTATATTCTGAAGTGAGCTTTTGGTTGGCCTGAGTTTCAAGAACCTCCAACACGTAAGGGTAAGCTCTGGGCTTTGGATGAGGTGGACCGAAGAGTCTAGACATAAAAGCAAACGACAAGGGGTAAGGCTTTAAAAGCGGGAGGGGTATAAAGAATCAATTGTGGAGGGGAAGAAGCGTCACGAGGGCGGGCGGGATTGCAACCGAATTTGCGAGGCAGTGAAATAAGACCGCTGTGTGGATACCCCCGGAAGTCAAGAAATTGTAAAGATGCGGATTCCCTTAAAAAAAAAGGAAAGCACAACTCGGTCTTCAAGAAAAAGCGATTTAGTTTTCAGGCATCAAATGGAAAAGTCTGGCGAAATCAATAGGGACAGCCAGTCTATGCAAAACAATGGAAATGACGGATGGAAGGGCGAAACAAAAGAATGGATGTACAGCGGAGTGGACCGAGACAAAATAAAAAAAACCAGTACAGAAGAGTGAAAAAGTATGAAAACGAGAGGGGTTTGCAAGAAAAAAAGGGCCCTGAAACCCGAGAGTTTAGAGCTTGTTTTATAAAGTCGGCCCCCCAGCCGCGTCGCGAAAAGAAATATCAAGCTCCAGGAGCGCAGGAGGGCCCGCGCGTGCACACAAGCGCGAGACGATGCGTAAAGATCTCGCAAAGCTCCTGGATTGTTTCCCCGTAATCGCGTGCCATTACTAAGGTAGGGTAGGGAAATAATACTGACAATCGGCAGAGAGAAAAAATAAACCTCCGGGGGTCTCGTGGCGATTCAAAAGTCGGGTGATTTCAAATCCGAAAGATTTGGGAGGCCGTGGCTTTGCAAATTGGCCAAATTCCCCTCATGCTCACCTTTTCGAGGCTTCCAGCATTTGAGTTTCGCCTTGCGTACCCAGGTGCCTCGATTACAGCGGATGGCGCTCCAAACGGGAGGAAGCCACGCATTGCAAGTGAATTTCGCAGTACATTTGTAACGCAACTGCGTCAAGTTCGAGTGCGCGAATCGGCAAACCGTACGGGAGCTTATGAGGTCACGTCATATTTTCATCGGTTATGCAGACGGTGAGTGCAGTGATGCTGACAAATTGCCTATTCAAGGTATTATGCGGACCCATTGATCAAGCTTCGAATAATCCTATGTCTGTGGCTTCCTTTTCGCGTGCTAATCCGTGAACATAATAGCCGGCCGGCTGCAGGCGTGTCTCAGTTGGATCCTTCGCGCGAGAAGATGCAAATCGCGTCTCAATGTCGAACAGCGCTTACTCTTTTGAAACGCATGGGTTCATAACGCGCGCTTCTCAATGGATGGTCTATTTCGCTCCATTTGACCTAGAAATAATCGCCATGCAGCATCTCGTCCTACGCGCGATTCTCGAGACCTAGCCACATGCCACAGCTTCAACGCCGGGGCTGGAGTCTCACATAGTTACTTTTCCGGTTGCTATGGGAATCTGATCGTTTCTTGTTTGCGGAAAGGTTAGTGTTAGGCTTGGAACACACTGATTCTGCTCTCATTGTTAGTGATTTCGCGAGTGTCCTGTGCAGGTCGGAGTCTAGACTGTGTGAGCATTCTTCACGAAAGGCCGGTTGCTTTCACGTTACAACTGGAAGTTTGATGGCTGACTGTCCGATTGATTGATGATCTGACGATCCGGTGATCTGATGACTGGTGATCTAATATCTGTCGATCAACAACTTCGGCAAATGATCTGGACCAAACACCGACTCTCACTGGCATTACTACAGCGGTAGTCAGATTATGACATGATAGGTAAGGTACCTCCAAGAAAAAAGGTTGAGCGTGCGGAATTTACTCGGCATTGCAATCAGAATCGTCTTCGAGAAATGACACATCGGTCTAGTCTTTAGTGGGATGGTCTGTTGTTTGACGTTCCCCTCTCACTATTCCGGCTCTACTATCATATCCTCTTTCATATCCACTACTCTACCTTCCATCACCCTCTACTGCTTACTAGCCTCTACAATATTGGCTAACCACAATTACCATTATCCTATTGTCCAGTACATTGAAATGCAAGCTATTTTGAGATGAATGGGCTCTGGCTGACGTGCAGTTCTAACACCTTCTGACTGTTATCTATAGCCATAAAGATTGGGAAGATTGCATATATGCATGCAAAGAAAATTATTATGTTCTATGCCACACTATAAGACTCCATTATACCGTACTGTACCATTTAATTTCTATGTGAGTCTCAAAGACTTGACAAGAGGATTGGTTCTAAAATTATTTTTGGTTTGGTCCAATATGACTAGACTTCAGGGTGACATTTTAAGCGTATCATCTATACGTTTGAAGGACATTTGATGGAATGTTTTATGTGATGGTAAGTGGATCAGATCTATTATCTTATTGCTTACTAATGGAAATGTCCTTGCAGAGCAGTAGTATAGTGGTATAGACAATGCACACTAAAAATAGCATAAGAGTAGGAACACTGGTGGTAGAGTATATAGTGCTGCGGAATATTTAGTCTGGTCAGATAGTCTGCAGTACTTCAGTGGTAGTATAGCAGTGGTATTATATTAGTAGACATATAGAAGTTTAGTTTTGTCTACTATTATGGTGAAGTGTTATCTATTATACAATTTCAATCACTATAAAGAAGTAGAACTAAATTAGTATTAGTGGTATGGTATCTGCACCATAAGTAGAGTGTAATAGTCTAGTAACATGGCTTGGTATTATGAGCTAGTAGAATATTTTGGTGTACTGGCAAGCAATTTGAGGCTTAATTTTTAATCTTTCCAGTTTATGACTAATTTGATTATTCAATGAGAATATACATTATGGCAGACTAGACACGGTCCATTAAGATTGAGAACGCGGTTGGAACTAGCCAGCTCCAGGACCCCCAGAAGAGCACACTGCAGGGTATTCCGACTTAAAAAAAAAAAGCAATTTCTTTAATCACAGAATTTAAGAAAAAAAAATGATTTCATCAATCTACCAATAAAAATAGGTACTTTGCCTTGGGGCATCTCGTGTGAAGGTCGCCCGGTGGACGCGTGTTACGCGAGTCATTCCGAGGTTTGCAACCAATCCACAGTGGGGCCGACTATCAATCTTTTTTTTTTTTTTTATTTCACAAGTGATTTTTTGCAAAAAAAAAGTGATGACCATTTAAACATTTTCTGATTGAGTAAGCTCTTGAATACTTTCAGCAGAGCAAAATCACACTAGTCTTCTCCAGTCAAGTAGTCACTGCACTGAATATTAGTGAGTAGTCACTCTAGTTAGATTTTATGATTCCTACTTAGATAACAATCTCCAGGACTCTGTGTTTTCTCAATTTTTCTGAGTTCCATCTACAAAGGAAGACAGCCAATTAGGTACTGGCACACAAAAGCTAACAGAGATTATGATATAAAGGTCAGTCTACATACGTGGGGAATTGAATTATACTTGGGGAATAGAAATAAACAAGAATTGAGGTGGTGACAAGAGAAAAAGAAAAAAAGGAGTCGATTTTCTCCATGCATTTTTTTCGAAAATACTTAGTCATTGTGTTGTATATGAATCACGGTCCGCATAGCTCATTCTATGGTAGTGCGCTTGTAATTCTGTCTAAGCTTACTCTACCCAATAAATATTTCTACAATCATACTGAATATTATTTCGTACTCTCTTAAAACCTATTAAATTTGCCTGATGTACTTGATACTAAATTCATATGATCCTTAGACCTTTAAAGAAGACATGTTGTACTTGACCAATTACTCAGGCCTTACTGACATTACTACCACAAGATCTTTATAGAAGCAGCCGATAAATGTTTAATGGAAAGGCATTTCTAGGACTGGCTGACTCTCTTGAAGATTCTTTGTTCAATCCTATTTTGATACCTTCGGATGAAATTACAGAGACATCCCTGCAGTCCCATGCGATAGATTCTCTGGCTGACTCGCTTGAAGACTTCTTGCTTAGTCCTAATCTGATACCTTGGGATGAAAATATGTAGAGTTCAATGTTGTATATTTTGTAGAAACATTTGGGAGAAGAAATGGGTGAGCCTGAGGTTATGTATTTGTCTGATGCTCCAGACATTTCTGAGGAGTACGCATTGGATAACTTGTTGACCGGCTGTCTTAAAGAGAGATGAAGATGCCCCAATGGCCACCAACGCAGCCAGTTTCACGTTTCATAGAGCTACCAAGAAGCAATCGGAACCCCTTTTTTTGCATTTCAACAATATTTAATCTGTCAGCGTCTCATATTCAGTGTAGGAAAAAAAGTAGTTTACTTATTTTCAGATTATGTGCGAAAAACAACAGACCACTGTTGTATTTTTAACCTTTGCTCGTGGTTGGTTTCGCACGCTCGGTGTACTTTTCTTACTATGTGTTGAGAAAAACCTACATATTAGAGAAAAGTGCCATCTTGCCTCATTCAAACAGTCAACCAATATAGAACGATACCTGTTATATAAGAAGCATTTACGAAGAAAGAGAAGGACACTAATTAATAAATTGTGTATCAAGACAAGGTATAGGTGTAATACATATCCTACATACAAAAGGCCGGGATAAAATCTACGCTTCTAATTAGAGTTCAACACTCTCAATCGGAAAGGTATAATGAGCTGTGAATTGAAGTCGATTTTTGTCTGTGCACGGAAAATTGCGAGTTGACACGAATCACGGCCTCGTAGTTTCTGCCAATATCCTTAGGGTCCAAGGGCAAGTAAGGTATCTTCCATGACTCGTCTCCAGAGGCGAGTCTAGAATCAGACTTGACGAATACCTTCTTGATGGCATCCTGATGCGAGCCCGAGAAGGCAGAAACAACAAGCGATCCTCCATATGGTGCTCTGGGGTGCGTGTGGATCTTGTTGCACTTTTCAGAGATACGGATGATGACTTCCATGTCGGAGAAATCCAATTCGGGCGCGACTCCGTTGGTGTAGAGATTTTGTCTTTAGCATATTACACCCGACTTCTGGTCAAAGTTGATCTAAGGCTAATTGTGTCTAAGATCTCAATTAGGATTGATTTTCTGACATTACTGACCGTGTCTCATCCAATTTCCAGGCTGATCTTTTCATCCAATTTTCAGCCTTCTTGTCTCATCCAATAATATTCCTGTATAAGCTGCCCCTATGGTGTCCTGGTCTATCTTAGGGTGTACTGCTCTATCTGTGATTATAATATCCAGTTCGATGTGATCATTATAGGTGCTTTAGTCGAAAACCAGTTTTTGTTGCCGCTTCTCAACCTGTTACTTTTATACAAGCTCTGCGCCAAGCCCGCGTTCTTGTTTATCTGCACCACCACCGCCAGCATCAAGCAGCTCACGACGCTTTGATATAGTCTTATCGCAACTAAGTAATATAAATAAATCTTTAGTCACCTAAAGTGCTGGGCAGTGACCAGCTTGTATACTATGGTGAATTTAAAGGCTCGTTGCGAAAGTCAAAAAAGAGAATCTACCCAATTAATGTGCATACTTATAGGGCTTTATTACTTCTAAAGCAAATTCTTTACTAAACTGTTGCGTCTGAGAGAGTACATGCTGGGAGTTCTGGTTGCCAGACCCATATACACTTGTAGCATAGTCACTAAAACCTACCTGCGCTTAGTCACTCAAGGTTATACTCCCAAATTATGCTCAGTGGGGTAGTGCGGACCTGGGGTTTACTGTAGGTGTGTACATATTTGATGTTTGGAGGTTAATCTATTATTCTGGCTTGTGTAGTTATATGCAGTCTTTTGCACCCACCAAGTGTGCAACCCCGCAACCATACCCACTTTACCAGGTCTCATTAAAGTAGTTATGTACACTTTCATTTACTTTAGTGCCTTAGTATTATTTTTCGAATGGTTTTGATAGAATAGGTCAAATGCCTGACAAGGAATTCCATGCTAAGTAGCTGAACTTGTTGTGTGTTACATAAGTTGGAGAGGAAGTGACCAGAGCCACTAATTCTAGGCTCCTGTCCTATTATAATGCGCCAAAAAGTATAGAATTTTGACCCGGGCCAAATCCGTGGGTGGTCAAGTCGTTTTCTTGTGAATTCTGGAGCTTACTACTATGAGAGAGGGTCAGAGTTTAGTCTATTCAAGAGTATATTCTACGGAATTTTGTGATTTAGTTGGCTCATGAATACATACCTGGTACCTCTTATTAAAATCTATTGGGTATTGCCTCCAATCATCAGGTTGGTAATTGATGGGTAGTGACAGGCTATCTTATATGCAGCACTTTCATTGATAACCCTGTGTAATTCTTGCTGAATAACTATGATAACATTGAGCTAGAGCTTTATAGTCAAGCATTTTATTGAATTTGCTGAGTCGTAGTTGTCATGTGCGTACTGCTGAACATGACACACTACGTCTCAAATGTACAGCATGTCTATGTGACTGTACCCAAGTATAACGGAACAGTTTGGCTACTTTACGGAGAGAAGGTTGGACGAGGCTGTAAACCATTTCAAAACAAGAGTTTTTTTTTCCTGATTATTTTTGATTTAGACCCGTATGCACGTAATTGAGATGACTTCTGACTTCTAGTTTCACACAAATTAGACTGTTGGAAATTCCCGTCTCAGTTTATGCGAGAATACATGGCAACGCTGTGAGGGAAGGAGAACTTATATACCGTATCAAAGTGTCGTAACTGTAAGATTTCATCATTTTGTACAATTAAGGATAACTCTGTAGTCATGATTTCACTGGATAAGCAGGAGCCAAGTATTGAATGGCGTGGGTGTTTCGCACTATAATGATTATACTACTGAGGCTTGTGACGTTCGAAGAATGAATGAACGAAAGTCAGAAATATTGACCAGTAAAGGAGTCGATATACAGTACTTCAGTGACCTGCTCTAACTTCACTCTAATGATTTTCATTCGAAGGCTTTTTTGTGGATAGATGTCAATCAATTCCAATGCGACTCAAGCTTTTCGCACCCAAAGTGACACATTTCTTCACACCATACACTACATAAGTAGAGTACAAAAGTGGTTACTAGAACGTGTAATCTTATCATAGGTTTTTTTTACAAAAGTCAGAAGAAGAAAAGCACATTAAAGATGTACTACTCTCAAGAAGCCAGGCTCTTCCAGCTTATAGTTTCTTGAGAATAGCACAAAAACTCGCACCCAAAGTGTTGGTGATTTTTGTAAAACAATTCTCAGTGCGCGCAAAGTGGACACCAATTCTGAGGCCAAAAAAAACCCATCTGATCCCATTTCAATCCCATTCTGAATTGAATTCTTTTTAATTAGTTCTCTAATTTTTGATGAAATTCCTTTGGGAATTTTCTGTTGATTATCAAAATCTAAAAAAAATTCATCATCACTTGATAGAGCATCGTTGGCCCAAATTCCTCATCATAGGAGTTGAAAGTGACGTTAGTATGGGTACCACAATAATGGCCTCGCTCTTTTTTATCATTGCAATTAATTTAGGAACTCTTGATTCTGAAATTTATAATATTAGCATATTGTAATATCCAAGGGTGTGTATCCTTTGGTGGGTGTTGCACTTTAGCGAGAGCACCTGTATCGTGCACTGCGGAGGGTGCTCTGTACTTCTGCTCACATTTTATGTAAACTATTTCACTTGGAACTACCACTTTTTATCCTTCAATATCTTCAAAAAATAGATTGATATTAAAATACACCGAATTTTTCCAACCATTTCATTGAAATAGTCAATCAATTAATTCATATATTACTTAATTGAGTATTGGATTGACCTATTTCATTTCGCTATGGGGCTGAACCCACCTACTTTAGCAGCCACAATTGGCTTAATGGTGAAGCCTCATCCGAAAGAAATTTTAAAACTTAATCCAGGAGACAGTTCAACAAATTGTGCTTCCTCTATTGACCAGGAAACAATTGTTCCAGATTCTGCCGAAAAGGTTCCCACCAACGTTTCTGCAGAGCCTGTCAACGTTTCTCTTTCTGCTGCTTGTTTAGATTCACCCCCAAACGCTACTCCTGATAAACTATTGCTGGACATTTTGGATACTGATGGCAGTGCAGGTATCAGGGACCCAAACTCTGGATCTGGACACGATGAGACAACGGAAAAAACTAACGAGGACTTTTTAGCGGTGTCCAAACCAAAAATAAAACTCACTCGAAAGCTCAAAGGTTTGTTGCTGCCAAAAGTTCTTGCCTTGTTCAAGAAGGAGATGCCTGCTGCACCCAAGATTGGGTGCAAAAACGCGCATTCAACACCAAAGAGTGTCAAGAGACAACTGAACAAGCATGCGATCCATTTCCAAGCTACGAAGAAATGGAGCAAGTTACTCGAGAAATTTAGGCTCTTGAAAAAACATAACGAATGCTATATTCAAAGAGCCTCTGTTTGTGATGTCCCTGAATGCCCTGTGAAAGTTCGCAAAGGGCACCGTCTTTCGGCAAGTCGCACTTTTTGCAAGATCTACGCATTGAGAGTGGGTTGCAAAACAGTGAGCTTCGACTTGGTCGACCTACAGAATCCCAACCAGCCCCCAGAGGGAATGGGAACTCTTAAAGGGGCCTACTTAATTCTTAACGATGCACCCAGAATTACTACGCATGGTGAGAAGAGTTTGCGGATCCAGGCCGATCAGATTTGTTCCCACGTTGACGAGTCCAGAACTTTGGTGGCAGCTGAAGAAAAAACCAGAGCTGAGCCAGAAGTGGATTGTGCAATGCCTATTTCCAATTTGGCTGTAACTTCAACTCATTTTAATTGCAGAGATGTTTGGCCCAGCAAAGAGGACTCTCCGAGCCAAAATGAAAAGAAAGCAGATCACACATTTGATCGTATTTCAGGGGAACAAATTAGAGATATCTTAAACTCGCAGGGAAAAAATACCAAAGTCGAGATCAAAGAAGTTCCTTCTGAAAGACTCACAGACGTGGATCCATACTATTGCAAGGCCTTAGTCCTTTACTGTGGCAAAGGCCAGCCTAGGAAATCCGAGGCTATAATTCCTTCTGGGTTGAGCAGAAAGAGTTTCTCTAGAATTGTTTTTGACTCGAAAATCAATCTGACCGGAAACTTCAAGCTCAAGGGCTTATTATGGTATGGCCTTGATATGCAGTCAATCTTGGGACCCCGTCTCAATAAGACCAACAATAAGCTTAATTTTCTATTGGTAGACTTGAAAATTCTCCGCAGGTCAAAAACAGAAAAAGAAATGGACGAGTACATGGAGTACATGCAAGGTGTGATAACCCTCCAGAATGTACAGAGAACTGGTAAAAATGCGGATTTCTACTACAATGACGATGAAGATATTACTGCAAGACCAGCGCCTGCATTTAAATGTATTTCTGAACAGGAATTTGCCCGGAATGTGACTCAAGACATTACTCAAATGGTGGCATTTCTGGGTCCTGACCAGGTTTCGCAATTGAAAGCCGCAGTGCGCGCACAGGATAAGTTCATGGATAAATACGAAAAGATGTTGGTGGATCATTTTTATGCCGCTGACCAGATCGAGGAATACCTTCACACTCTTCTCCAAAAAATTCAGGCTACTGGAGATGTTCTTGTGAAATTATGTGTTGAATTGGCAGTACATGACCTCTCAAATGACTTCTTGGACAAACACGAAGACCGGTTGCGTTTGATGCTGGAAAAATTGGCCCAAATACACGATCTGGTTCTCAGTTCAAGAAAGAGTGTCATTGACTTATATTTTGGCCACAAAGAGAGTTTACAC